>CAAKHB010007607.1:178248-214518 GCA_901007665.1 Aeoliscus strigatus | reverse complement strand
TGACATCCAATCAGGACAATCATTCACACCAACTGGTAATTCACTGAGCATGCATGTCTCTGGACTGTGAGAGAAAGCTGGAGCACCTGGAGAAAACACACCCACCCACAGGGAGAACATGCAAACTCCACACAGAGGTGCCCAAGCATATGGTCATGGTGTAATTGTAATTGTTTAATTTTTTCTCTTTTTCATGGTATTTTTTCTGTTTTTCGGGGTCCTTTTCTTGTGCTTTACTGAGTATTTCTTCTGCGTAAGAACAACATCATTCTTTTCTTGGGGGCTTGATAGATGCTAACGTGACCTGCTTGTTTAGTTTAATCCAGAAAACAAAAAAGAATACCAGAAAAAATAACACCAAAAATGAAAAAAAAATCACAACAAAAAAAGAAAAAAATGACCCAAAAAATGGGGAAAAAAATGACCACAAACACAGAAAAAAATAACACGAAAAACTAAAAAATTACTCAATAAAATTGTTTTTTATTTGTGAAGTGAGTGCAATACGCTTCCATAATATAGTGCAAACAAGGTGGCATGTTTGGCTTTCTCCTACCTTATAAACTACCTACTCCTGGTGGCGGGGTGAAGCATGGGCCACGACAGCAACCATCAAGATTTGTGGCAGATCCATGGCAATATTCCATGAACCTTGGAGGAGGTTTGCACTCTCTGAATGCCTCTGTGGTTATTACTTAGACCAAACGAATTCAGTACCTGCACAGCCTCAGAGCAGATTCACCCACGTTACACCTGTGATTTAATGACATTCAATACTCCTTGATGATGCGCTGCAATCCACCAGCTTTGATCACAGTTTCAAATCCCGGAAACCCATTAAACCACAGAACTATAGTGCCAACACTAAATACCTCAGGATACATCCCAGTTTGTCATCCATTCTCTCAGAAAATCACACATCATCTATATTTGAAAATGAGGAGGCTTGTATGCTGGTTATATCCTTTATTTTCTATTCTCACAGTAAGAAAATATTGTTTTTTGGTGGATAAATGAATTGTAAATATATTACTTGACATAATTTTATATTCGATTTATCTGATTTATTTTCTATTTTGTCAAAATATTGGCAGGTTGGTTCAATCACATCAACACAGAACAAAACCAATAAATGGGGAAAATCAAAATACAACATGCACGTGTGTGTGCATACATTTCGCTTTGTGCACAAAGCTCAAAGAGATGCTTGCCCATATGGAGAATTTACAGAGGCAGTGGCAGCTGTTAATGCTGAGGACTGTGAGAAGACATGACAGATGCTGGATGTGTGTGCGTTCTGTGAGGACCTCTACCTCTACTTAGCTGGGGCTGACATCTGCTGAAGGAGGACGGATGTCTTTTGTCCCGTAGTGCTGACAATTTGTCCAGGAAAAGTCCAATGTCCTGTAAAAAGATGATCTGACAGAGATTTGGCGACCCCCTCCACGCTTGTCACTGTATGTAGAGGCGGCGGAGATGGTGGCGATTCATTTGGCACGGCAGGAAGTGACCAAGCTGAGATTTATCCTCTGCTATGGCACAGATCCAGATGTGACAGGAGTGGCAGCAGCTGCACTCTTCTTCACTGTCACTGAGAAGGACTGTAGACATTCTTAAAATCTGATTTCTGGGATCGTCTTGACTGAGCATATGTGCTACATTAGAAAATAACCTTCTAAACAAAATAAGCATAACAATAAACAACATAAAATACATTTGTCTTAAATATTGTTGAGTATATTTACTTCCCTCCTCACCTCACCTTAACCATCCACAAATGTTGAATGTGGCATACTCTCATCTGTGATTTTACTTTGTTTATCCATTTATTCATTCATTCCTAAGTTTGCCCATTTAGAGCCGGATCAGCCACACCACACCCAAACAAAAATTGCTTCTGTTTTGTGAAATGATCCAATCTCACCTTAGAGATCATTAAATTCTGTCTATTGCTTTGACCTTGGAACAGAACAGGCTGCGTGACTTCTATGACAGACAACTTACAGCTGTTAATGTTCTGCCACCATCTGTTATTGTGCAATGAAACAGAAACGTGCATATGGGTCAATAAATCTAGATATAGACTCTGAAGCATGTCAGATTTGCATAATTCCTCCATAACAAAAGAGAATGACAGGTGGATGAACAAATCACAAAAGTGATTATGCAATTTTTACCCATAAAGCGAAATGTGTCCGGGGACCTTTGAAGGTCCTTTACGGGCGTGATTTCCAGGTGGAGTGCTATGGACACAACCTCTGCAATGATGCTGGAAAACATTTCTTAGTATGTCTACCCCATCCAGCATCTTCTTTTTTTTAATCTTTATTGTATTTTATTGCAAACTGGTGTGTTCATATGTATAGTCCAAGATCCCAAATTACAAGTGTCTCTGTGGACTTTACAGTCAACACAATACCCCTGACCATAAGGCTTAGCGAGGACAAACTGCCAAAAAACGCTGGGGAAAAAGGCAGAAACGTCAGGGGAACCGCAGAAAGAAGTATCGTCTCCCTGAGAAGGACACAGCAGCAATAGAGAGCACCAGAGGTTTACATCCACACAGACACGTTTTAAATTCTCTTGTGGTTTCTGAGATCTACAGTGTCAGACTAGTGACTCATCAACTAGTGTCAGAACACGTCAGATCGGAACAAAAAGATGGTAAGTGCAAAATAACTGCAGCTGACCAGTTGGTGGCCTCAGTGCTCCATTGTTATCTTTTGCATCCAAAGAGCTCACAAGTAGAGATTCCTCTGAGCAAACAGTCAGTTTCCAATTTTAACTACAAACAAAATTATTTTTAGAACTCAGAAATTAATAATTAAAATAACAGAAAGAAAACCTGTGTTCCTCAATACCTTTGTGTCGGTTCAGTACATTGAAATACGACATTATATTCATTCTATACTGGGTAACTGTATACATTCAATAAGTAAAAAAGAAACTGATTGTTTTTCTTCTTAAGATATTTAGGTTTAACACAACACTACCACTTTGTTACCATTGACGGCTAGATACAGATTCAAACTTTTGAATTAGTTGTATTACAGTTGCACCCGAGTGAGTTAAATGATTCTTTACATAACCAAGCTACACCACAAGGGGTCACTAATGCCCAATTTATACCACTTCCACTTCTACCTTCAGTCTATCTGAACACCCAGCACATCCATTATAGGTGCACTCATTCACTATCTACATCAACCGTGTGGGAACCTGTGTGTGGAATTGTGTAGGAACCTACGAGGATGTGATTGTGTGTCAGCCACATTGGATCTTGGTGACGAGGACCGAAGTTATGGACCAATATGAATAAACGGTAGCCCTGGCAACAGTGTGAGTCAGAGCTCAGGCAGAGGAGAAGGCAGGGCACCGAGGCCGAACATGGATGGCTGCTGAAAACCTTCAAGCCTGGTAGTACCCAGAGTCAGTAGTACACAAAATAGTATGCTTTGGATTGAACACAAAGGATTTAGAGATTGTTTACGTTGAGTCAGCACAGAAAAAAAACAATATATTTCCATTTATCCTTTATGTAATTGAGAATGTTCCATTTAGGATGCGATATAATATGCAATATATCTTCTGCCCAGTGAAGCTGGGCAGCACAGTATGATTACAGTGAGTACTTTGTGCAGCAGAGCCTGAATGATTAAGCATCATGAAGAATTATAGTAGATTAACAACTGTGCAATTACAATGTGCATGTATCCTCTGCTGTCCAGTGGATGTGGAAAACCATAGTTATGATCTCCCTGTAGCTCTGTAAGTGACCATTACCGTTTTAATCAGTGTAAATCAGTTAACGTGCCAGAGTGAACAGCAGCCCACAGATGTTTTTTTTGTTTTTAGCAACGATTCAGTGGTTTGTGAGAGAAAGTGCACAAAAAAAGGTCATAAATGCAAAGACGTACACAAAGAGTTAACTGGTGGCAGTCTGTTTCTGTTACACAGTCTCAACAAAAGGTTGGTGACCTGAGTCACGTATGCACAAGTCCAGTGTTTTACGCAGTCGTCATTCTCTCCAATAAGTAAACAACCAGTGGCCATGAAGGGGTCAGCCAGAGCCTGTGTGTGCTGTGCCACTGCAGAGAACAAAATACTCGTCCAAGATAGTTTGCCGATTTTGTCCTTTCACATTTCATCAAAATATCATGGAATAATATCATGGAGTTGTTTATCATGGAATAAACAACTCCATACTACATACATAACAAAAACACTGACAGAAAAGTATAATTATTGTGAACATGTACACTTCAAAGAAATAACAAGTGGAAATGACACTGTTGAGTGTTGTTCTTTGGTGTCTTCAGTGAATAGAGAACGTTTTCTTTTTTCCCCAGTACACAGCTGTAGTAAAAAACAGGAGTCCGTGTCAAGGTCAGTGATGTCCATGATCGATTTTAGGTCCTGTCACAAAGCAACTGTCAACTTTGTCAGCCAGTTGTACTTTTCTGTATAATTTGAAAAACAAGTTCCTAGACGTTCTTGTAGTAGAAATATCTAAATTCTGAATATCTAAGTATAAATAATTGTTAATTCCAAAAATATCCACAACTTTACATACTGTTCTATTATACTGTTGTGTACAGCATATGTAGATGTATTACACATATGTGTATTGATATACTGCGTGGAAACACCATACCAGCAATCATGCATTTACACTTGTGGCAATAATACATAATTTGGGGTCTTTCTTGAAGGAATGAATACATATTGCCTCTCCTTGTGTTGACAATATGTTCTTAAATAGAGCTGTGAGCCCAAGTGAAACCAGATTGTTCAGCGAGATATCTTAAGATAACAGGCGTTAAATGAGACGGTGTAGAAGACAAAAGATAGCAGCCAGAGACTCACAGGGCAAGAGTAGCACCTTTTCTGCAGTAGCAACCAGGAGTTATAGACTAAAAAATATTTATAGACTTAAAATATTTTTCTGTTTGAGTCACTTCATCGCCATGTTCCACTTGTCAGAGTTACTGAAAACAAAATCTGTGAAAGGCACTTCAGTTTAATTTAAATGCTAATGATAGCAGGCTTTCATGGCTTCAAGGATAATACTAAAATGACATTTTAATTCATTCATATCATTCCCAGCATCTTAGTGCAATGTAATCACATCCATACTTGACATGCTGATGATGTAATATTTACTATTCCATTTATTAGTTTAATGTCTTAGCATGCTAATTTACAAGTGTACGTCTGAGACTGGTAGGAAAAGCTAGCTTTCCGAATAGTTAGTTCTAAAGTATATGTTTAAAAAGAGTTACATGTTCGTTTGAAAAAACAAAGCTGTAAACCTCATAGTGTGAATGTTTTTGCTACATCCTTTGGTCTGTTGGACTAGCGTGCTTCTACCATAGCATGGCTAACAAAAAAGAAATGATTGCGGAAAGAGTACCCAAGAGAAATGTGGTCACTCTGGCAGCTCTTATTTCAGCCACCGAAGACAAATGACCAAATCAGCCTGTGGAGATGATCCTAACTTCAAACTTTAAAGCAGGAATGTGGACAAGATGACAACAGATTTTGACCAGTAGCTGATGATGGAGTTCTGAGTGTGATTGGCCGTCAACTGAGGTACAGATGAAGGAGCGGGCTGGCTTTGATGCCGTGACAGTTCACATGTCTCTTGTCCCTGTATGTGTATGAATGTGTGAGGTAATGGGGAGTGAGATAGTGAGAAACACCGGGATTACTAGAAGGTCGGGAGCTGTCAGTGGAGATGGATGCAAGGCTTGTTCTTTGGAGCTCAAATCACACACACATTTACACAATCTGAGGTGGAGGGGTTTGAATCTCGAGGCGCCGATGCTTCTCCCACCGATGTGTGTGTGTGTCGATGTACATGGATGCTTGCACACAATAAAACAGATGTAAGCCTACTTACGCGCAAGAACGTCTAAACTGCATACTACATCCTCCTGGGCTACGCTCCAATCAGCACGATTAATGAAGAGGGTTCACATTTTACAGTGAAACAGCGTTTGGGGGCTCTGGTGGAAAAATGGATCGAGTCTGCGATTCCTCACGTCTGTCTTCAATAATGTAATCAACCTCTGTTACAAGATAGCATGGTTTAGGCAATTTGAAGAACTTTGTGGCATCGTTGATTTATGTTGCTCAACAAGACCATCACATGCAATCTGCTGCTTTCCACAGACTAAAGGTCCCCATGAATACTTATTCTGTAAATACCCAGCTCCTTGAGTAGAGCCAGGATGGTGTAATCACATCAGATTGAATCTGTCATCCCTTAAGATGAAGCTATAAAATAATACACCAAAGAGATTGCATTGACCAATTTAAATGACTTTAAACACAAAAGCTTGAGTCTCAAAGATGAAATAACCCCAAAAAATACTGGGCACAGAGAGCATTGCAGCTTAAGGCTTGTTCTGTGGCTCACCCTGTCAGTTCGATGAGGTTACAAACACAAATATTTTACAAAACCTATACTTAAGGACTCATTTCGGGAAATGAGATGGACTCTGCTTTGAAGCAAAATGAGTCAGTCACTCGAACTACTTACAAGGAAAACTGAGGAAAACTGAGGAAAACTGTGTCTTCTAATGTTTGCGTACTGAAATGATTTGTCTCAGTAGCTCTGTAATGGGCACGGTTGTCATTCCTGGTCGCTAAAAAAAAGTGTCAGATCTGAGCGCAGCTGGTGAAGTGGTGGTATGTTTGAAAGTGTGCGCTTGGTGTGAGGTGACAGAGTCTTGTTCCACGTCTGCGTGGCTCTGGACACTCACCGAGACTTGTTATGCCTTGGTTGTTTCAGTGCCAAATTCCAAACCACTGAGGGAATAACCCAACTTGTTGCAGACGTGAGGAGGATCATATCATTGGAGAGTACAGTAGATGAGTGTTTAGAGCAGGTTTGTGTTGATAAAGGCCTGATAAAGGCTGGAGTGAGTGACATGTTACGCATAAACAGTCCTGCACTGGACTGACTAATCCTTCGTTATCAGAGTTTTTGTCTTGAGTTGTGATGAAAGCAGCAATGCTTTGGATTGTGTCAGCAAACACAGACTGTGTACGCGTTTGTGTGTATTAGCAGTCTGGAGGTTTTAATGTGTCTGATAACACAATAAGGCAGAGGTCACCGTATAAAGGTGTGATCAGCAACCCAGACACTGAACATGACAGCACCAAATCTGAGCAAAGGGAAGCTCAGGTCAAGAAAGTCATCAGGAAAGGGGCTCAGAAATGTTAGTGGATATTTGTGGCATCCGAAAGCTAAGTGTCACCAAAATCACTGCTACACTATTATAGTGTGATTTTAAATTAAAAAAAAACCAGAATGAATATGTTTTTCCTTATATTCAGTAAATAAGACAATGTTTTTGCGTAATGTCTGAAACTAATTTAAACACTGGCGACAAAACAGAACGACATTTCAGCTTTTGTGACAATGATAAGGTTGTCACTCTGAAAACAGGAAATAAATTTTTACTTAGAGGAAATCCTTAGAAATGCCATTGTTTCATTTGGCATTGATGCTAGGAAATAACTACACGAACAGTTGCTGTGCAGGAGGCGTCTCTGTGGCTACAGAAATAGCTAAAGCCTAAATCTAAACAATGCACAGCGCACGGGGATCAGACTTCCCTTGGCTGATAATCAGAGCTTTTTAATGATGTCCGGTGGCTGCGCTGAAGTCAGGCAGGAGCGACATGGTCCACAGGATGATATTGACTTAAGGGACCAAAAGAAAATACCCGAATAAGTGAGACAGTAAACAGGAAAATACACAGAGGAAGGCACCTGGTCCATGTGCACGTTGCCTTCAGGGACCTGGAGCACACTCCGGCAGACTTCTCCGCTGTGTTGTTTCCTATTGATTTACAGGGTTTCCTCATTTCCGGATTTCCTGTGTGCGCTTGTTTGTGTTTGTCAGTGAATCTGTCATTGTCTTAGCTTGTTTGTCCAACGATGTCTATAATCAGGATAATTATTTGCGCTTTAGAGTTTGCTCTACTTTAATTGGGTAGGATGTTACTGCGTGTGGAGGAATGCCATTGTGCTCACCAATCTTCATGGATTGATTGAACACAAACCCGTGCTCCCGGAGCGCACACATTACGTGGCTCAAATCCCACAGCTTGATTAGAAGTGGATATTCTTCTTCTCCTCAAATAACTAATTACGAATGTGTTTTAAGTGAATGAAGGACAGCTAGCTGGAAGCAAGTGAGGAGTGAATTTAATGAAAAATCCCAGGAAGAATCTGCTAAAGTAAAGGAGCTGCTCAGAGTGGTTATTATCAACATTGAGAATACTTTCGGCACACTGTTTTAGTTTTCCAGCCTGCAGATACAACTGCACAGGAGTTATTGTTTCCCAGATGTGTCTAATGTTTGTCTGATGGAGTTTGCCTCCCAGGCTTTATAAGCTTATCATCACACTTCAAATACTCCTCTTTGTGTAACTACTGTGGTTGTGTTGAGCAGAAGACCACCACAGCACATCTTGTGTACAGTAGACACTGTGTTTTAATGTGTATTGTGTGTGTGTTGAACGATATTGTCATATTATGATATGTTCAGTATGGGGATATTATTATATATTGTTATCTTTGTTTGTCTGTTTATTACCAGTTCAGCAACAAAGCCTGTTCCCAAAAACAATTTGTCAACCTTGTTTTGTGAGCTTAACTGAATAAAATTAGCTGAAATTGAATAAAATGTACTCATACATGGCATAGTCATAAGCATCCCTGGCACCAACAAACTTTACTTTTTTTATCTTGATAGTTGCACTTTCTGTATACTAGTATCACTAACTATATGAAGACATCCAAATAATGTGACTTTTGTAAAAAACAATAAACGAGCTGCTTAGAAATAAATTCGTAAAACAAGTAAATATAACTAAAATAATGGCTATTGCCACTCAAAATATCCCTGTATATTTTCTCCCACCCCAACACTGCACCCCGAAAATGGAGGCTGTCAAAACAATATTTAAACATACCAAGAACAAGGCTCGACTTATGACATAAGTATTTTGCAGCTTGTGTCTGTGCATATGAGAGCTCTTAATAAGCTTGTGAACAGATTAGCACAGTGCCTAACTTGACTTCCTGACCTCTCAAAATAAGACCTCTGCTTGACTGTGAGCAGACGGCAATGTAAGAAAAAGAAGTCAGTCATCTCTCAGTTGTGAGCCGTCCCTGCAAATTCCTCTTTCCCTTTGACACTTGTAAACGGCTTCACCATAGCGAGCGCTGACCCCAATACCAAGGTCTGCATGTCAAACTCAGCCAGTCAAGTCAGACAATTCTATTCATTTTTAAGCGGCACGACATGCGGTGCAGAGCTGAGACTGCAGTGACAGCGTGCAACGTCCAAGACTCTTTGTTCATGCTGATATGATGCGTTTAGAGGAAGAAACCCACAGAAATACTGTATAAAGTATTAAAAAGAAGAAATACTACACAGATAAGGAAGAAGAAACATGAGACAAACTACACAGAACACAGAACCAGGCCCATGCTACAGATGACCAATGACTGTTATTACTGAATAAAGACAAATGAGTAAAACAGGACTTAGTTTGACAATAAATACAAATAGGAATGTTATAAATCACTCTCGCATCCAATAATCTGACTCACTCTCTCACTATTAAATGCTACAATCCAAAATACACTTTTATTTGATGAATGTGTCACTTCAGACGAGCCAGAAAATATGATTCATGCGAAATTCAGTCCATATAATGGCTTTCGGCATCAAGTCGAATGCCTCTCTTGGCCACAGAACAGAAATAAAGCTCTGGGCGATGAAAAGCTTTGTACTGCAGCGCTGTCATGTGCAGAACGTTTACGGGTGTCAGCAGTGACCGATGGAAAAACGGAGCCACTGCAGTTAGCACGCACACACTGACCTCGGCTTATCGTCCCGTCGGCATGAACACTCAGACACCTTCTTCTCCCAGCTCCGATGACATATGCTATTTATAACAGATTTTGTCTGTGTTATTATTATGTACTATACCTTTCACTGTACCCTTATCCATAATTTACAGTGATTAAAACAGCCCACAGTTCCTGTCTCAATCACAAAGTAAAAATGTTATTTTAGCCTTTACAAAGCTGCCCGGCCATGTCAAGCAAAGCATAACGCTGATAACCATTGAAAATATCATTGAAAAAGAACTTAACAGAGAACACATTGTGTCCTGAGAAACATTTCAGAGCAGCTGCAGGAATTAGGAGTCTGAATATAATGAAAGTATGAATGGAACGTATTAAATGATGAGTTGAACCACAGTGTGTGTTAAAAAAACAATTTGTCATTCATTTGTGTGTGTGTGTGTGTGTGTTACATTCTGCATCAGTTTATGTGCCAGTATTTTAAAAAAATCACAATGATTGTATTTACCAGACGAACCTGTGACATTTCTTTGTTGTCACTGTTATGACAATCTGTTTAGTAGCTTAACAAAGGATCAGAGCTGTTTATCTACACTGCCATGTTCTTTAACATGAAAGAAATTAATTAAAAAACAAAGAGAACTAAATAGCCAAACCAGGCGACCAGAGAAGAGCATCTCTCTGTGGATCCATTAGCTCACTGTTGATTCATTAGCTCACCCTGCAGTCTCTTACAGTGAAGGAAAAATAAGCAGGACGCCTTGGACAAACAAAACATGGCATTCATAAATCTATCACAGGCCCCTCAGAGATCCTCCAGGTCAACACAGCCACATCCCAGCGTGGTGCGTTTAGGGTTTGGAGGTCATGGAGGAAAGGGAAAGGCATGACACACTGTAACAGCAGGGAGACTGAACTCACACTGTGCTGCTGCAGCCCATCATGGACAACTTCCTGATTGTATGTCTAACCTTGCAGCATGTTTGTCTGCAGCCCGCAGTGCATAGCATGATTTTGTTCTTGCGGAGTGCTTGTTTGCCATGTTTAAGGGTGAACGGATGTGTTTGGACTTGAAGACAAATAGAACCAGGTGTCTGTTCCAGCTATACAATCCCCAGTGAAGTTGTTGTACGCGGGTGTTGCAGCGAACAGCTAAACAGACAGTAAGTCCAGTGTGTGTGTGTGTGTCTGGAATACAACCAGTCTGACAGATTGAAATGGTGAGCGCTTTCCTCTTTATGACTCCATTACACATTTATGTTTCACATTACTTCAATGGAGCAGTCTTTAATATTTGACTGCATCTCCTCAGAGACAATAGCTCAGCGATTGTCTGATGTACAGTATCCACCTTTTGTAGCTCAGATAAAATAGCTGTGAAGTCTGGCTCCCATCAAATCCAACATTCAGTATCAGCTGTCTTTTATCGTCACCAATGCTTATGAGCACATTGACAGCACTATGAGAAGAACAGGTGAGACCTTTTGACAGACACATGGTTCTTGTCTACCAATCAAACATCCTCAAGACTTTCTTCTTTTCATTTTTTCCCCTTCAACTGCTGCAGCAGTCCTTGGATGTGTACACAGTCTGATGAAATTGGGGGAAAAAGAGGTTATACTAATGTAAATGTAACTGTAAATGTACTTTATAACATTTACAACATCCAAAGGTGAACTGTTGTAAAGTTGCAAAACAAATGATAATAAAAAAAGCAATTAAAACCAGTAAAAACATACTCGAACACAAATCAAACACGTCAGGGTAATCAATTATTAAAGAATAGCATGTCACCTTCACTTTATGATGTCCGTGCTACCTGGAAAAAAAAGCACTGTTACAGCTTTTGGTTGCTGTTCATAGTGCTTTGTGCAATATTGTACATTTTCCAATAGTCATTAGTTTTAATGATATTTTTTATTGTTGTGAATTTATATTGATTTACTGAGTAATATTAATCATTTACTCCCAAAAAGATGGTTGAATAGGGTCCAGGCATAAAAATTGCAAATAAAATGGAATTATCCTTCACGTGCACCTGCTCAATATCTGAGAAGGAGGAGGCTGTTTTTAACAAACAATAGGCGAATTCTTGGCTGTCCTGATGGATGTGGATGCAATGTGCAGGTTGACATTCCTCACTGCTTCCTCCATGCACGCGGCGCTACCTTAAGGGCCTTGAGCCGCCCGCATACTTTCCAGGCAGCACATCCTCAGCAGTGAACCAACGGATTCCTACAGCTTATAGGGTAGCAGGTGTGAGGCGGAGGCGGACTTTCCAAGGATGTTATAGTCAATGGAAGACTCATTAAAGTCCTTCCCCTACCTCTGCAAACAAAAGGACTGGAATGCAGGAAGATGGCTGTCGACATGCTGCAGATGGAGGAGATACGGTCCTCTGAATAGGATCCTGATCACTGGTCAAAGATAGCATACTCACTAGGGGGATCACTGGGACTTTTTTAGCCTAGGCTGAAGAATCAAAAACAAAACACAAACAGTGGGAATAACACCTCTCCACAGGACTTCAGGGATTCAGAGTTTGTCTCAAAGAGACTGTACTGTTAATTAAAGCCATCCAGGTGGAACAACTTCTCAATTTGACAATGTGCTTAAGTCAAAACTTAAGTCAACAAAGGCCAGGTATTAGAAAAGAGAACATATCGCTTTTTTCTAACCTAAATTTTAAATAGTGCCATGGTGATTGCTGGAAATGGGCTTGAGAGCTCTATTTCAGCATGAGTGAATTCCTAGAGGACTTGAAGTGCAAGGAGCAGACAATGAACCCACAAAAAAGCAATTAAAACTGGCATGAGTTTTTAAAACCATTACCTGATTAAAAAAAAATGGTATACTGTATGTACACATAGATTGAAATCTATCATAGATTTGGTAGGCTCCATCGGTGTTTCTGTGCAAATCCTGCTTGGTGTGAAATAGTGTCTTAAAATGTCAGACTACATTAATCATATTCATCTGTCAGCAGGGCTACAGAAGCCTGCTTTTAATGAAACATTGTAGGTAAGTTTGTTGGTTTCTGTACCACTATCAGACCTCAGAACTCCACCACAATAACTGCAGGTAGAAAAGTTGTGAGTAGTGTTTGACTGTTCATTAAATTAAATTACGATCCATTTCCTACATGGGAGATCGTTTACTCCCTTTGTGGAATCAACAAACGTTCAGGAGTAAATGAATAACCTGATAGTTCTGCAAACATATGCCAGTGTTTTCCTTATAATGAGTATTTCTGTAGCTACTCTTTGAGAACAAACATCAACCTTGTGACTGGTCGCCATGGCCACTGAGGTGGCCTCAGCTGGCTTGTCAGGGTGTTTTAATGGGGCCTGTTGATGGATGACTCCATTACTGTACCACAGCATGCTGTGTCACCTCCAGCTGCACGCAACGCTGGCACGCTCTCCTCCCTGTATCAGGATCGCATCTTCTTGTTTGCACAGGAGGAAAAACATGTTTGAAGACAACAGCCAAACAAAAACAATCTCCTGATGAAACATTTCCTGATGAGATAATTGAGAGGGGCATTTGATTAGAGATTAGCCAAATGTGCTGCATCATTTTGAAGATTGTATCACTATGACGCACTGACTTGAGGACTCAGACAGCAGCGGAGCAGAAAAGGGGTCAAACAGCTGCTCTTTCATTTGACTCAATCAGTGATGCAGAGCAGAAGGACCAGGAGCGAAGAATAAGAGTAGGATCTACTGAGGTAGAGCTGCCACAAGAAAACAAGGCATTGCCCCGATCAAGGTGCTCCCCCATCATCATCCTGCACGCTCACTGAACTGCATTACTCAAGCATGGAGAAAAAAAACTTTTCCCCACAAGACCTCTAAAGATGGATGAGCAGCAGGGAGGTAGATGAAATGCAGGTGAAGAAAAAAAGTTACAACTTTTCTGTTCTGCTTGAGACATTTCATCTGGAGGCAACCACATGAGTTCCTTCACTAATAAATCCCATGTGTTCCTGTCTGTGAGGTGTTACATCTGAAGGGTGCTGCCCTCTCTGGCCTCCGGGCAGTGCTGTGCAGGGTGAGGGACCCAGGAGACCTGCCCACACTCACTCAGGATCAGACGCTGCATTCATTCTGTTGCTTGAAATTAAAGGACGAGGCTCATTTGTTTGACTGAAAAGACACTTTCAGTAGAAAACTGCACTGAAGGTGCTGGCTCAAGTTCTCTGAATCCTAAAACAAAAAAGTCAGAGCGTGTATGTGTGTGTGGGCGTCCAGCTGCATGCCCATGAACATGCAACATATTCTCTCATAAATTGATACAGCTCCACAGCCGACCATCAGGGGTCCTCTGAAATGGGTTGATGAAAGATTTAGTGTTTTACAATAAATTTTTCAGACAAAAAATCTTGGACAGTGCCAGTTCGTAAGGTCTTGCAATGCAGAAGCGTCTCAGGTGAAGAATTTCCTGCTATGCTGTTCAAATAATGACATATTTGAACTTTGAACAGTTTACAGAGCAATTTTCTGAAGAGCTTTGTCAGAGCATAACACCAAAATATCATTCAGCATCCTGATTAGCTCTTCAGTGACCCGATTCAAAGTTGGAGCGAATGTGATTCAGAAGACTGTGAAACTACCTCTCTTCTGAACTCGGAGGCTTACAACAACAAACTTTTCATTTTCTCCTTCAGGCTAATTCAACACAAACATATAAATTAAGAGGAGAGGCCCATTTCCTTTCAATTACCCCTTTCATTTGCTTTTATTCAAGTGTGGTGAGTTTGCCAGAAAACAACCACTGCAATCAAAACACAAACATAAATAAATATGCGTCTCAGCTACATTTCAGGGCGGTTAAATGTCACCTACATTCAGTTAGTTTCACGCTAACGTGAAACAAGTGGGTGGTGGTGTCACAGTTGCAGTTGTGTAAATGGTACTTGTTGCAGACAGAAACGTGAGAAACTCAGCCTAAAGCCATCTGAACCCCGCCAAGCTGCCGGGCACCTGTTTTCTACAAACACTGTTCTACTTCACAATACCACCCTCTGCGTGCAGCCCGTCCCTCCCCTCCCCCAACTGTCAAATTGTGACCTCAAGGGATTCAGACTCTTCTTATCACAATTCCACGGATCCTCTGTCCTGGATTATTCCCATCTTGAGGAGTGACTAGTGGGTGCCAACAGGCCACGGCTGCCGACACAGATGGGAGTTCAGGCCTGTGATAGCTTCCATATGTCACATCGCTCTTGTGAGTGTGGGCTTTTTAATGTTTTTCTTTCCATCTCTCATCTCTTTCTCTGTTTTGCTCTTTTACAACGGTCTGAGCCGGGAGGGAGAGGTGAGCGCCGTCGGGGTTGGAGAGGGTCAAACGTGATGGTCATTAATACATCTCAGTGCAGAGAGGGGATTCAGGCTCAGCTGGAAGGCTACCTTTTGCTGAATGATTATTGTGAGGTTAAACACTGCGAGGTTAAAACCGACACATTTTATTGGCAAAATCCCGACAGGAGATAATTTGTACGTTTGCGAGTGCCCTCAGTGTCCACTGGGGTCTTGGAATTGGACCCATGTTGAGAATTCCCACCATAACTCCTTCCTCCATTAACCGTCATGAGTGTTAAAGCCACCCTGGGGAGGCTGTGACATGGCTGCTGTTGTTGCATGGTAAATATGAACCAATCGGAAGCTGAGAACTCATTCTGTTACTGCAAGACTGGGAGGTTTTCCTGTCTTGACTGACACATGAGAACACTCATATTCCCTGTCTGATTATAATCCCTGTAGTCAACCTCATTAGCCAAGCTGAACCCTGCCTGGGTAGGGTCCAGGCGCTCAGCTGTCAGTCAACACCTTCTCCTTCAAACAAAGGGCATCAGGGAGAAATAATCACACACCCTCTTTCTGGAGCTTGTGAACAATCTATTTGCGGATTTGTGCTTATGCATGCAAGCGTATAAGCATGATGCTGCAATGTTTTATGATAAGATCAAGCATTAAAGTTGAACACATCCTCGAACAAAGCCTCCAACACAAAACTAAAAGAATTAGCTGAATTCCTCATGGTCCAAATTGTGGACAGAAGTGGGATTGAGGTTCTCCAATAACTTAAATCTGTCTTTCTGTACAAATCTTTCCATTTATCCCCACTTTGATTCACCACTTCCAGCATGCACGCCGGCATATAAAGCAACATGATTTCAGAGCAGTTCATGGACAACACAGGGTGAAATAACAACCTACAAAACGGCTCTGGCTACGGGCAGTCTGCCGCTTCAAAACAGTGAGCTGCCAAGGTGATTTACGGCATGCTCACTTTTCCTGAGGGTGACAGCAGAGACAGAGAGAAAGAGTGATTTGGGCCTTTGTGAGGTCCTCTCATAAAAGGCTGAGCGATGAGACCCCGCCGCTCTCATAACATTCCTTTGTTGTTTGGGTAACATACCCAAACAGAAAATGATATGCCATTTACGGTATTGACTGTGTCACCAAACACTAACACCACTTCTCATCTGGTGCATTTTCACAAAAGAGCTGAACTAACATTTCACTGGTCGGACCAGAAGCTTTGAATTGAAATGTAAAGAAAAAGCATACCACTCACGATGCGTCTAAGGATTCCAAGCCCTCTTTCTGTGGCCTTATAGCTCAGCAATGTGAAGCAAACTGTGACAGTGCCAGTCCTCTTTACTCGAGCTGAGAGTGCCACAGACTTGAAACACAGGCAGACGACAGACAGATGGGCAGTCTGAGGGTCAGAGAGCTTTTTTTGTGGCCTGAACCAAACCCATTTTGCCCCCACAAACAGGCCTGGGAGGCCATCACACAGCGCTATGTTAGTATCAAATGCTGCAATGCCAATTCAGTAGCGTGGCATGATGGGCTGGTCCGTACTCCCTCATGCCTGTGCATTCAGCGTCGCCCTGCTGGACGGACGCCTGGGAAACAGATGGCAGGGACTAACGCTGCTGCACGTCCTTAACAGCGGCATCCTGGGCCAGGCCTCCACCACACACTTTGCTATCTGTCTGTTTGTATCACCTCAGAAGTCAACCCCTGATCCTCACTGAGCCATCAGTAGATTAGAGGATGTACATGGGTGAAACTGACTGGACAGCTCAGCCTCATTATCCTTCCATTTTACAATGGGTTCATTTGTACTCAGCGTTCGAAGCTCGTCCACTGGATGGAAGTTGTTTTGGGTTCAACACAATGGGGCTGGGGATCAGTGAGCCAGACTCAGGAACTGGTAGGAGACGAAGGAGGTCGCCCAATAACTGTCTGGATTTAAACAATTAGACAATTGACTAGTTAAGAGGGCTCAATTGGTTCAAGGATTAAGACCAATTGGAAATGCTGAATTACTTTAGATTAGAAAAAAAGCTTACAAAGAGAACACAATGTTCTAATACAGATTTAAAGAAATAAGCTTCCTTACACCAAAGCTGACATTTGAAAATGAAGCTGCAGCTTAGTGTCAAGTTGACCAGAATATTGTACATGGAAAAGGTTGCAATAGATTCCATAGGAGAACATTCAAAATGTTGTAATAATATTACATGTATGATGTGTTCTCCTTATTTTGTTGCAATACGTAACATTTTAACTGATTACAATGAATGATTTAATGAATAATGATAGTCATTATAATGAATCAAATAATGAGTGATTGAAGCTGCACTAATGAGAATGAATTCAATCCAATAATTGAGCAAGTGCATATCTGTGGCGTGGTGTGACTTTCAACAGATGACAGTGAGTACATACAAAAGTAAGCCAACAAGGACAACATAACAAAGTCACAAGGACAATGTCTCTGTCTGACTTTCCTCAGAGATGTTTTCAGGAAATGGCCTCTACTTGAGTGCTCATTTCTGTTCAAAGACTTGTCAGCAGCATGTGTCCTTTTTAATATAAGCCCGCTAGCCCTCTCCTCACACCCCCACCAGCACTTCTAATCTGGTTGGTAGGAAGTGATTTGACTCAGTGAAAAGCGAAACGTCTGAAAATGTAAAAATGTAATAGATTGGGACATGAAGAAGCACTCTGGCTGTTTGACCTTGTGTGGTTCATGCTGGGTCTGTGAGCGAGAGATGGGGACAGCAGGCGTTTTGCATTTCTTGATGTCCAGCAGCAGCACTTTCAGCTGCCTCCGAGATGTGATTTCTGTTGGAGGCTACAGATGCAGGCCCTTCAGAAGACAAGAGATGTGTCCTGGGGGCAGTTTTTTTTGATAGAAAGGTCTGAGGATATGTCTAACAAGCTCATTATGGGTTGATTGCAACCAAACTTACATCTTTTGACAATTTCAGCTTAGCTTACTCTGAAAAAAGTGGAAAGAATGATGAAAGAAATTAAGTCATTCTGATAATTCATTGACAATAGATTAACTGTTAAGATGAAAGCAAGCGCACAAGTATGAATGTCTGGATAACGTCATCTTGTAGATTAGTTTGTAGGGAGACATTTTGAGTGCAAGCAAGCAACAATCTGAGTGCAAGCATGATAGAAAATTGTTCACAAGAACCTGATCGGCAGATTTTATGTAAAGTTGTTTCAAAACCACCAGACTTCACTTAACCCTAACCTCATTTTTGCAGAGGTAAAAAAAAGAATGTAAGCTCAAACATTTTTTTCAAATTGAAACATCTTGAATAAAGATAGAAAAAGCAAAGGACAGATACTGTGCAATCACTAACATTACAGCTTGAGGGTTTTTCCAAGAGTCACTCATTCCACTCATAATCAGACAAAGCTCAACTCGTTTTAAATATCTCAGTCAGTCACGTATCAATGGATCAGATGCCAAATGCCAAACACATTGTACCTGAGGTTTCTCTGGTTTGTATATATCATATATATTGTTATATATAATCACCTCCAAATTTCAGCAGGAGCAATTTTTCCACGCCTTCTTATAGGAGTGACTCGTATTCATAGCTGCCACATTCACATCTCAGATTGTGTTTGAACCTTTTCAGACACTCTCACAGGGCAAAATGTCAGAATACCCCAGTGACAATTTTCGTGTTCCATTTTCCTCCAAACCTTGACTGGAGTCCCTGCAGTGTCTTATATCGCTCACCTCCCAGTTTCTGTAAGCTGTCACGCCAGCAGTGAGGCCAGCGTCACCTCAAAACTCGCTGCTCAGACCACCAAAGATGCCCTTTGCTACAAAAAAAAAATGTGGAAAGTGGATTTTTTTAGAGGAATCCTTTTTGTGTCTTTGTAGCAAAAGAATCCATGCTCCTTTTTCCACAGGTGGCTCCACATCTGGAAGCTCCAGCTGCAAGAGTGGGTATCCGGAAGGCAGATGGATGGTTACACCTCGTCTGAGGGAAGTTCTCATTACCCGTCTATATCGTTCAAGAGGACCTTGCTTATTGAGGCCATTAATCCTTGGCTGTTTCTAGGGCTGTATGTCACTTCTGGTCCATCACTCTCTCATCTCCTGAGCCATCTTCACACACGCACAATATTTGGGAGGTACAGAGACACAGACTTGTTGTGATGGCTCTGAGTTATCCATGCGTGAGGAGCCAGTCGGATGTTTTCATCAGTGGGAAACAGAGAATGAATACAGACAGACGAGTGACTTCAATAGGTCTATGTCAGCTGATGTGTCTGCAGTGGATTTTCAAATCAGGACCTTAAATATGCCGCAAGAACATACCTATATGTACTTCTACGGTACTATCTGATATTGAGTAAGAATCTAGAATGTTTACACTGATACCGAAAAATATCTACAAGACTTAAATCCTCAATACTGCAAAGACATTGTCATATGCCTGAAGTGTCAAGCTTTTCTGCAACAGAAAAGCTGGAAACTAATTTGAACCTTGCACATAAATGAATATATTGTAACAGGAGATAGAGATTCATCAAAGTGTCACCACATCTTGTGGGAGTAAAAACTAAAGTCTTACACAGTGCAAAGAGTAGATGTGAACCACAGATGGAAGAATCCAGTCAGACCAGAGACAGCACTGCTCCTCTGTGCAAACTGGACAATTTGAAACCTAGATGGAAATTAGACAGAAAATGTTTACCAATTGAAATGTGCATGCCACGACACATTTTACATGATTTCTGCTGAAAGTACAGCCTGATATTGTATGTGTGAGTGTGTGTTCATGTACAGTATGTAGAGTGCAAGTATGCCTTTTCCGCTCTCACATAGATGTTTATCACTTTCAGCCACACACATGATTTAAAGTAAAAAATAATATATAATAATAATGAGCAACCTGTCTGAATTCAGGATAAATTCAAATCAATCAATCAGTCAGTGTGTCATTCTCACTGACTGATTGAGAGTCATCTGCAATCATCCTTGCTATGTAGCAACTGAGTGAATTCATGATGTTCACTGTGGAAGCAACAGTGTCGTTCCTGTTCTCTAACACAAGATCAGTGGTGCAAAAATTGAAATAATTATATTTCCCAGTTGTCCATTTTCAACCAGTTACTGTGCAGTGCATGTCAGCTCTTGAGCAGAAACACCCTGTCTGTGGAGATTTTCAAAGCCGGGGACCATAGTAAAGCGAGTGATGAGTGAACCAGCTGTCTTCTCGGACTCTGAAGACCCCTGTGGTGGTGAAAACACGCAAAGCTACCTCTCATCTGCCTTTTCTGCTTCCCTGAGCTCTCTCGTGTTTAATGTGTCTGCTTGGAGGGAATACAACGATCTAACTTCAATGTCAAACGTGGCACATCCACTCTTATCCACCCCCCCCCCTCAAGTGTACAAGCTCCTGTCTTGGGAAACACGATATCACGTCAAAACAGTAGAAGAGCAGGAATAAGTTATTGGCTGAAGGCGCCTGAGATCCCTTGAAAGTGCTTAGTGATTCAGGAAAACAGGATGGCGTTCTTTTACCTCGAGCAGCTGCACTTGGCCCATGAACCTTGAGATAAATGGTTTTGTTGCAGAGCTGAATCCCTTTTTCATATAATTTGTCATTACAACAGGGGTTTAAAGCCGCACTGCAACATGTAGGAGGAATCATGTTGTGCAAACATATGAGGTGTTTCAATGAAGTGTATTATCTCACTGACTTACTGCACTTTTGGCACACACCATACTTTATCTGCACGTAGTCTTTGAGGGGAAATCATGTTTTTTTTTGTGTCTGTAGAGTTTATGCCCATGATGTCACAGTGTGCAAAGGTCATTCACTGCAAAAACTCAAAATCGTACGAAAGATGTCTTATTTTTTGTAAAAATGTCTCATTTCTAGTCATAAAATATCTTTACAATTAAAATAAGACATATCAGCTGAAAAAGTAACTTGTTTGTAGACAATTTTCCCTTTTTTTTTTCTTATTATAAGCAAAGAAATCTTGTCTCGCTGTCAGATTTTTTGTTTGAAATAGAAAAAAAAGACTTGATTTTCAACTGTTTTTTGAAGTTGACTGTTTTTGGTGATTTGTCTTATGTTGAGCGTAAAGAGATTCTTTTGACTAGAAACATTTTAAATAGAAAGAAATAATCGTAACAAATATTACAAATATACAATAAAAAAAATAAATACAAATAATCTTTATAAGAGTTTGAATTTTTGCAGTGTTGTATTGACATTTACATTTGATGAATGCTGCAAAAACACAACAACCGGAATCTAAAATTGACTGTGATAACAGCAATTGAGGCTGTATTAAAGCGTTTATGTCATCAACCACTGAAGGAAGATAAAACCTTCCCTGATTTTCTTTCTCCCACGATGTGAGAATTGATAGGACAATTGATCTATTTTGTCTATGTGAATGCCACAGGTGTTTCTCAGCATACTGACACCAATCTTAGAAATGAGCTTCTTCCGTCTTTGCCACTTTGTGGTTTGGTTATAGTTGAGGATACCGGTCAGGAAGATTTGTTTTATGGGTCATAAATCAGCCACTGGATTACTGAGGAACTTCCAATGAAGCGGACACTTGGAGCATGTCCAGCTCGTGAACAAAGAGTGGGCTATCTCTTCCTCTGCAGATGCAATGCACTTGTTAAACTCTGCATGACACTTGTCTTTTTGGACTTCCTGCAGAGCCAGGATCACACTGTTTTTCATATAGCCCTTCTTTTTCTTCTTCTTCTTCTTCTCCCATCCCATCTCTTTTTAATTTGCTGGTCACAGTTAGCAGGCAGCCAGGGGACTTTGTCGGTAATTGGCCTCTCTGTAGTGACTGCCTACAGCACAGCTCAACGATGCACTAGGGAGACCCAATAAGCTCTCACACCTAAGTGTAGTCGTCATTAGGATTTTTCCACTGTAGTGAACATCATACTACTTGTTGCCAACTGCTTCAAATCAGAGAAAATGAGAAAATACTCTCATTGTTGGCTTTTAGGTGTATTTCCCTGTGCTTACTTCTATTTTCCACCTTTTCCCATGGCACCGCTTTGTTGATGAAAATGGGTCAAGGTCTTTTCATGACATTGTTTTTGAGTCTATAAGCAGTTTATAGCCATGTCATTTACACTATTTAATGGAGAGAAGTACAACATTCTTGTCTTTTTCTGTTAATCTTCTCTGGAAAGTTTCTGACAATAGCAAGGAAAATGTTGCTTTGAATGAGGGCAGTTTTTTTTATTTTCCAATTGTCTTAAATTATTATTGAATCAAGTCTCAAGATTCCAAAGAAAAATAATTACATAGAGTGATGAATGACAGCAAATGATCAATAACATTTGCAATGACGACAAAGTCATCTCGAGGTAAAATGGGGAACTCCCAATAACTACTAAATACTAATCATTGTACAAACTACGTTGGTGTGATTAGCTGCATCAAACAAACATGGTAACATGAGAGCAGTGGTAGCACAAAAATACTTTCAGGATTTCTCCATTAGCAGTTCTTTGCTTGAGCCATTCTGTTGCTCTGCAGACATGAATGAGAAAAATCAGATTTCCTATTTGGATTTGATTCTGGACTTTCATGCTTTGCCATAAAAACAAACAGGCTTGCAGTCTGAACCTTAACCAAGCACTTGTTTGAACCAAAACATCGGGTGATCCTCAATCTACCCACGTATTTGTGTCTAAACATAAGAAGACCATGACAATTATGAGATTGTCCTTGTTGTCATCGTGCATTATTTGGTTCTAGGTATGTTTGATGACAGCATGAATATGATTCTATAAGCAATATGTCTCCTCAAACGATGAAAGATATTTTGGTGTCAGTGGTTAGTTTTGTTTCAAAGAGGTTGAACATCAACACTGACACTTTTGTAGCAGATATTGAGAGGGATGCAAACAGAGATAGAGATTTACTGATACTTTCAGGATAACATGCTAAACAAAGTGTTAATTGCAAGGATGAATTCACTGCTAACCAAGCAAGATGGCAGCATCACTGCTACCTCACAACGGTCTAACCCCTTCTGGCTGAGACACAACACAGCCCGAAGGTTTCATGTGAAGGAAATGACATGAAAGAGAACTGATTACAAAGAAACTTTCAAACATTTATATTGTCCTGCCTCTTGAGAGCTGTCAGAGCTTGAGAAAATGAGCCTGAGCCTCTCCTCCACTTCACTGCAAAGAAATCAGATCCCATCGGTGTAGGTAGCTCTCAGGAGTGAGGGGATACATACATACATTCTGGGGCCTTATAGTATGACAGCCACACCACCCTGTGAATCACGACTGGTTGAAAACTAAAATGAGACCCCTCTCACACCTTGTAAAGCATATATACAAAGAGACCTGGCACGATGGCGCTTTACATTATGATGAATGGATACGTGATGAAACACAGAGGCTGTGTGTCCCTCAGCAAACAGTGCCGCCGGCTCTCAGGAGGACAGTGTATATTACATGCACAGCCTCTGGCCTTGGTTTGATGTCAACATGATGTAGCAAAGCTGAAGAGAGTCTTCAACATTGCTCAAATTAAGTCTCATTTAGTTCACAACTGTTGACAGTTTCATGCTCATGATTAAGCAAAGGAGGTTAAATATCATATAGAAACGCCCTGCAACAACTCGCACATGGGCTGAAATTCAAGGAGGCATAACCCATTCCCTATAATCATTCCACAGAAACAAAGGAAAGGTTGCTGGAAGGCCCAATTAAAACAGGAAGAGTGATGACTCGGCTCATCCTAAGTAAGTTATCCTTTTTGTTTCCATGACTCACCACAATGTGACTCAGCTTTCTTCCTCTTGATAGCAAGCTTGTGGTTCAGGCTTCCTGACATGACAGTTCCTGGTTATGTACAGTATGGCGTCACCTCTGCAACCGCCGCACGTCATCAAGTCCCCGTAGAGCACCGCTTGTTCTGAAACACTGATGATACAGCACATGTCAGGAGAAGCTCTGCATGGAAGAGTTTGAACGCAACATTTGGCCAGTAACTCAGAGATGGAGATTCAGTGCCGTCAGACTGAATCTTCACCACAGGAAGTGGTGGGCGATTTTTGAGGTGTCAAGAGAATGTTCCTTTTGCAAAAATTCATGGGTTGTTTCAGGGCTGTTTAATGAGTTAGGGTGCATTTAAACAAGGGGGTCGCATAAGTGCAGTCCACTGCTGTAGCACTAAACCACAAAACCTGACATTAATCCTGAGGGTAATGTGGCCCTTCCTGTGGCTAATGAAATCTGAAGCTTTTAAATGGCTGCACCTAATGACACTCACTCCCTGACAGTTTTTGAATTAAGCAGCCATGACTGCGGGGACTGAACTAAATAGCACACAGATGGCCCACACCAAAGTTGTGTCCACCCACCCCCATCGTTGCTTGCCCTTGGGGTGTTCTATACCTGCTTGAGCACTGAAGTAGCTCAAGATTTTCAATGAGACAGGACGAACACTGATGTAGCTTTGATCAACAAAACCGGACATGAATTGAAATTTGAATGTTTATTTGAGGAATGAGGAGGAATAATTCTGAGGTTTGTTTTCCCTCTGGTTCTCATATCTGGGATGCATTTTATTACTTTTCTGTAAAAAAAAAAAGAAAAAAAAAGCAGCACGATATTAAGTTGCACCAAAGCATGTCAGAAACTAAAACACATTTCACTGGCACATAAATAGCCAATAACATTTTCAGTCTCAGCTAAACCTTGTAAAATTTAAATGCACCTTGAGGCTTGAGGCTTGTAACCCACCAGTTACAAGTTGTAGATTACACAGTTTCTCTTACCGAGATCAACTATGTGTAACTGTAAAAAAAAAAAAAAAACAGTTCCTATTTCTTATTTGTGGTTTGGCGTTCCTCCATTCATTGATAGTCTCTCCAAAACCCTTGCAGCCATAAATCATATTGAAGACCAGATGTGCCTTAAACCTGCATTCATGTGTACAAGTCCATGATTACATGTTTCCCAGTAAAGTTTCAAACTAGCATCCGCATACTATTGACAAATAAATGTTGTGTAATACGAATCTCACCAAATTCCATCACTGAATCCAGATGCCTTCATACATTCATTTCCACCTGCACTTTTGTGTTATTCATCTGCTCTCTGTGTGTGATAGGGGAGTAGATAGTGGAGACTGAGATAGAAGACATCAAAATGGCCACAGGTTCCCTCTAATATCGCATACAAACACCTCCTCCTTTCCACCAGAGATATGTGTCATAATAATCATAACACAGCTCTCTTCTCCGCAAGATGCCATGTCCCAAGGTGTTACCAGAAAAATACTGTCAATGTTGTATTGTAAAAGAAAATACACTGTGCATGTCCTACATGTAATCCAATAGCGACTGCATTATATCGCTTGCTGTTTTGTTGATTTTGTTCCAGTTATGCTTGGCTCTCTTTCCCAAAGTGTGTGTCTTCATGTATTCAGAGAGCTATAGGAAAAAGACTTATTACAAGACAGATTTACCATTTACCATTATTTATTATCAGGCGTGATAAGACAAGTCAAATCATGTCCTATGGCATTATTGTATCAACAAAGAGAGTCTATTAATAAACCATATAGAAAAAGGTTTGTTGTATATTGTAAAGCAACAGAGAAGTTAATGGAGTTTACTGCTTAATGCTAATGTGAAATCTGAAGCGCAAAAATAACTGAAACTGAAACAGTTTGAAAATGAAAATTGAAAATATGTGATACATGTAATATTTCCAAACCATGTAAATCGTTTAATTAATATACGGCTCCTCCCTTTTCTCAGCTGGCTTTTCTGAAGCAGCGACACAGTGAGCAAACAGCTGCAGCAGATGCATTTCTTTCATGTTCAACTAACAGTTCCAGCAGTCCACCAAGGCAAACCGCGAGTGCTGCTCGAGGAACGACTGAAAAGCTTTTTTTCTGGGCTGAACATGGAACAAAACCAGAATAAATTACATTACTTCACACACTTGAACAATATCCAATTTGCAGAAATCTTAAGCCGATGCTGTATATGCTATTTTGCATCCAAAGCTGTTTTTCTTAAATCCAGTAATTAGAAATTACACAACACTATGGATGCTAACTACTGCTATTATATCAACGTTCCATGTACCGTTTTAATAAGATCTGGTACAAAAATAACTTCACATTTCTTGCACTGTATACCATACAGTGACACCTTACATGGTTAATTGCCAACGTATCTGAGCTGAAGCCCAGCCGAACATCTGACCACTCATCTGATCATAAATGCAACAGGGCATGAGGGCAAAACCTGTCAGTTCAACCATTTGAAGCCGTGATTGGAGTGAGGAATGAAAGTGCTGCCATCTGACACCTCAGCCACCTCCTCTGGAGGACTCTGACAGATCGGGCCGAGCTGTCAGAGACCATCATCGGTGGTGCTGAAATTCAGACGTGCAGCTCCTAAACCTCACAGCTGGAGAGGCCTGCCGCCACAAGTACTGTTCCCAAAGAAAGGTGTTGAAGAATAAGACCATTTTATTTAGTATCAATACACACCAAAAGACATATCACTATAACATCAGATTATATCAGTCATTTAACTGTATTTCACTGCTTGTCCTTTAGAAAACTGACTGTTTTTGACATGTTTTACATGTTGTGTTCTGACTTGAAGTGTACTTGAGAACTTGACTGTGCAGGGGAATTAACATTTTACTTAAAAAATGACTCCCATTATGTTTTTGAGTTTATCTTCAGTCACAGATAAATGTAAGTTATAGTTATCCATTCTCAACAAGGTCTCTACATGCTCTACCTGCCAGATTCTGTTCCTAAATAAGAATGAATTTCCTCTGAGTTTGCCTGAGGTGAGGAAAATGATGAATCCATGTGCTCTTTCTAATTTCCTAAATGATGCTCCTCCCTCTGTGCACCGTAGATCAAATGACTGCATGAAGAAGTAGACATGGATGTCTACGGTTTCATTTACTGCGCTTGTGAGGGTTTGATAAGAATGTGAAATATCTCAAACAGCTGAAACCTGAAGCAGGAGACACGAGTGCCTGCATAAAGTACAACAAGATCCATAACACACACAGAGAACTATGAATACCACACAGGTCCTGGTGTGACACACTAACTTTATAACCTCCAGGAGACAGATGACCGTCAAATGTGCAGGTTAAATTTAGATTTACCAGTGGGATAACAGCAGTTCAGTATATTGTGGCTTCTTTCCATGCAACATGTATTGCTCCCATTTAATAAAGGACCATAAAAACATTGCCAATGTTTTTGGCAGCAAAATGGAGAAAAAGAAGCAGAGCGTCTGAGCTCATCTATTGTGTATTTTAAATTAATGATGAGATAAGTGTTTGGGAACTGACAGTAATTCTGATGTGGCTTTCCAAAGGAATCTTAGTTGTATTGCCTAGACTGAAATCAACTACAAAACTACTGCAAAGATGAAAGATTCACATTGTTTGCATGGCACCTCTGAGAAACTCAATTAAAATCAGTGACTTGAAAAAAAAACCAAACAACTCAGCATATCCATGCTTTGCTTTGTTTTCAAAGTGAAATGTTTTCTATATTTTCTGGAGTGTAGATGTGCTCTTTGATTGTGTTGACTGGTGGAAAGGGCCGCAGACTTCCAGTGTGGCTATGTCAGAGTGGTTGTGTGTGTGTTTGTTGGGCTGTGTCACATCGAATGCCAGAAAAGAAACGTCTGGACGTAAGTGAAACCAAATAGCAGCAGCTGACCAATTAACCCTGAACATAAGCCAAAGAGTTAAAAGAGACTGAGCAAAGAAAACATTATCCTTCTTAATTAACAGAACCCACACTTCTGATTCATGGCTGTGTGTGTTCATAGATTATAAAAATATGTGCAATCCAGTTCCTAACAGCAAAATATGAGTTGTTAATGTAACTGAAAGAGGTCAGGCTTCCTCTGTTAAGAGGCACGGGTCCTGTAGGGAACTACATTCATCACGTAGTGACAAAATGTCAAGTTCAAAGGACGGTATATACTTCTGAGCCACCATTTCCATTTAGTTTTCATCCTACTTTCAAACTGTTTTCACAGACATATCAACAACGGCCCTTGTCTGAGAAATATCACTAACTCGTACTTTTTGATGCCATCCATAAATACCGGTACTGTGTCCCACTATTTGCCAAGTGAGCAAAGCAAATAATAAGGAAGAGAAGGAATGTGAGCTTTCATCCGAGTGGCAGGTGCTCTCCATCTGCACTTCATTGAGAAACATATAAAAGTCTGTTTAATGGGTCTCTAAGCTCATGTTGAGAAATGCCCTTCATCTACCCCAGCTGAGGCAGGTGAGGACCTGGTGGTTCACATAAAACAGAAACAAATTATGCTCAGGATCCCTGAAGTTCCACGTCTACATAAAATGTAATGTGTCATTAATGAAGTTGCCTTTTCCTGCCCTGTTCTTGCCTCCTTTTCTTCATAATAAAGCAGCTGGGGGAACGGTTCTGCTGAAACTTTATCACCCAAGTGGCCATGAATAATTGCATTTGATTGCACATATCAGAAAAATAATGCATGGAATGTTGAAATGGAGGAGTTTTTCTTGCCGGAGAGAGTCAAAGATTCCATAATGAGGAAGGTGACAGGACATCAAAGAGAACTTTCACAGGGAAAGGCAGTGACTTCGTTCTCCTTTACCATTCTTTACTTGCTCGTGTGCTACATGTTATTTTCCCGCCAGTTATCCACAGTGACATTTCAAAGCCTGGAGAAGCAATGCACATTACAGTCTACGAGTATGTAAAAATCAATCACAAGTTTCATTCAGCTGCTTAATGGACGAACATAATCACCACAATGAATCTTCTACACTCTTCTTATGATACAGATTGTTTAACCTCTTAATAAATTAATTAGATCTGCCCATGAACATGTACAAGTTATTTTCCCTGAGCATATTGGTGCTGTTAAGACTTATTGGACTGTAGTTAATGAGTAAGATCTGATAGCTTCCTCCATTCTGGGTTCCTTTTTAGACAAACATGGAGGTCAAGTTCAAAAAGTTTAAGCAGCACTTAGTTGAATGGAAATTTAAACTAGTGAGAAAAAAATCTGAGAAAAAAAATCTTGTTTACCTTCACTATAAAACCTTTTGTAAATCATGTATATGTATATATGAATACGTGGCACAAAAAGGTCCTATTGTTTCAGGTGGTGGAACACATGATCCTCTACCTGAAAAAACATGGGCATACTTTGTTTGAAACAATCCTGCAGTAATTTTTCAGGAATGCATCAAACTCACAGTTGACAGCCTTGGCAGGCTGGCAGAAACAATAATCTTAAATATTACCATCCAACAGTGATATCAAGGAGATTTGCTTAACGAGTTTGCAGAGTTAGGTATTATCTTTCTCCACAACAACAAAGTCGTGGCGTGACTATTTTGTCTTAGGAACCTGGTTTCTGATGAGTTTGTCTAAAAAAAAAAAAAAGGGAAGAAATAAAGTGAAAAGATATTTTTCTACAGAAAATGGGTGAAAGAGCTCAGGTCTGATTTCTTTCTTAAAACATCCTGCTTCTTGTATCAAAGCAGAACAATTTGGTGCATTTAGTGAAAGGGTCAGTGATTTGTGTTCCGGCAGACGTTGATCCAGCTTCTCAACGTCCCAGTCCGGACTCCAGCTTTGAGAGATTTCAAAGACTCTTTTAGAGACACATCATGTCTGTTTTCAGAGTCTGTCGTCTCCTCCACAAAACATTTGCTTATCTCTCATCTGTCAAGTCACATTTCTCCATCTCACTGTGTGTCAGCGAGACCAAGCCCTGGCACGCTCAGCCCTCAGCACAAGAAAACTGCGTCCATAAGAAACAAATCAGCCATTTCCAAACCGTGTATCATTGATTGAATGTCTGATACCTGCAACAATATTGCAGGGGAAGAGAGTGGTTCTCCACTTTGGATACAACGACTCCTCCATTTATCTTGTTTTGACTGTGTTTGATCCTGTTACAATAAAAACAAGGGTGGATGATCATCATATCTTCAGCTGGGAAACAAGAATAGAACACATGGGAACCAGCGGTTTGGTATTTTTGAGTGCATGGATTGTGCTGGCCATCTGCCATTAATCCCCCCTCTGCTGCACATACCAATACAGCTGAGTTAAAGGTGAGGAGTCAGGCTCAAGATGGTTCCTGACTACTGCAGAGGCATTCAACAGTAGCAGTGAATCATAGAGCGGTGCCAGAGAAAGGTCTGCTATCACCTGCCACCTGGACAAAAACCCTCAGAAGATCTTCATTTCTGATTAGTCGGCAGAGAGCGCAGATTCTTAAGATATATCCCTTATTTGTTGTTTTATAATATTTGGGTTTGACAGAGGAATGAGGGTGCAATGGGTATTTTGTACATGCTCGCTGAGTTCACATTGGAGCAGCAGTACAACTCCAGATGTTTTCATTAGATTCAGACCAGCTTGTGTCAAATCTGAATGATGTTATACAGTATACTGTATATAGTTTATCCTACAGGTGCAACATCACAGGATCTCAAGACCAGAGAAAGCACAGTAATGAAATAATAAAACTGCAATATACCTTTGTATCTCTGGGCGGTTATGTTGGATTGTCATCTGGCAATGCACCTTCCTCTCTCTGCAGGCCACAAGACTGATGGGCCATGTTGGATTGATTATGGAGACAACAGTCTGTATCTGGTCTCAGGGGTTCGTTTGTCCGGTCAGAGGGGGAGCAGCAGGGAGAACATTGTGGAAGCTCATGATGAAAAATGTAATATTATCTATTTGGTTATTTTGGATTAAAAATACACTACAGAGGATGAATCTGTCTAACAAGATGAAAGAGGAGGAAGATGAAAAGTTAATTTGTATTTATACAATTTTGTAAATTGCTTTCCTCCCTGAACCGACAGCAGTGGTGTTCTCAGTTCATGACTGAGTTCAGAGCCTGTCCGCCATTAGAAGAGATAAACCCCGGCTGCTGTCCAAAGTTAAGGGATAAAAAGACCCCCCTGTCAGTCTTAATGTCTCCAAAGAGAGACAAAAAGTGACAAATGTACTAGGATATCCATGGGAAATGTAACATATTTGTCAGCAAATGCATTTTGGGGCATCACAAGCTTTTAACACTATTTCTGTGACTGCTGAGAGCCCTACTCACACTACCCTATTCAATGGGGTTACACTGAGGCAACCCAACAACAGGCAGAAAATTGCAGGAGAATTTAGCAAGTCCAGAACACGTGTCAGATGGATCCACAGAGCTGCTGATATTGTCACGATTTAAAGGCAGATAGATTAATCCACTGAGCCTCTGATTCTTGACATTTCATGATATGAAGTGCAGGCCGCCTGAGGGCAGGATCGAGGTTTTACCATCACATGACTCTCTCCTCTATTCAAGAAAACTAATTTTGAAAAAATCTAATGAAAATGTCACACTTTCTTTTTCCATTGCGAAGCTCTGAAGTGAAGCTAATTAGCAGCCAAAGCCCGATCTTTGTGCATCCTCCCAGACTGTGGCTCTTATCTTGAAGGGGTTTTGATTTGTGTCTCAATTTAATAAAGGTGCACTGTATCTGACGGATGCTGTGGAAATGGAAGCGGAAGTGTGGAGTTCACTTTTGCACAACAAAAACAACATGAACAGTCAGCCACTGTTCATTTAATCATCAAAACAACAATACAGACAAACATCCGCACACCTCATTAGCAATTCAGAAATCAGGAGCTTTATATAGAAGCGGATAATAAACAGGAAACATATTTGTGAATACAGTGAATAATGCAGCAAATGCTCCACCTGTGGACATTCCTGGCTGATATTTAAAAAGAAAATGTCCCTCTGAGGAAATGCAAAGATACCTTTTCCATCATCTGTGTCACACTTATCTGAGGAATGCTTGTCTGTTATTCAGAAAAGGAATCAGGAAAAGTCGTCATCGATGACCAAATGCAGACACACAGCATTCCTTCACAAGAGCTTCCTGTAAACAGCCAAGTGTTTCCTGTGTTGCGGCAGATGTGGCTGTATTGCCGCCCTCTGACTGCTGCCTGTGTCACGTTGCCAGGTCTCGCTCTGGATCGCTGGATGTAAACGGAAATCCTCCAGTGGCTTACACTCACGTCACGGCCCCACAGTCTGCTGATGCACTTGGAGGAAACACCATCTGTTACATTTTCATTAGAGGCTTTGCTTCAAGCTAAGACAATTAAAGCTAATAGAGTGCAAATGTTTGAGCTTGCAATGCCACGTTTACAATGTCCCACCTATTTTTATCAATATCCATATGACATTTTAATGGCTACCACATCCCCAGTCATAAATAATCATGGGGAGCCCTTGGATATATTTCAGTTTTGATACCCTGCTAAAGCGCATTCACTGTTCATTTGAAATAACTGACACATTCCTGAAGGTTGGATTCGACTGAATTAGAAATGACTCCTAACGATAAGTGGGGCCGCCAATGGCACTATAATCCCCACTATTTCTCATTATGCTAAATTGGAACGAATTGCTGGGTTTTCTTTCACTGATCACTGAGCACCTCTGAGAATGCTGTGAACAGAGTCTTTTCCAGTCAGTTGGGTGAATTATCTTTCAGCTAAAAAAAGGACAGGCTCGGATAAGCATCTTTAGCCCCCCGGCTTGGCCACCCTGAGGTGAGAGGATTGCTTCACATGAAGTGAAGGTTTCAAGTACTGCATGTAAAAATGGAAGGTGCTCTTGTTGTTGGAGCTCAAGAGGGTGGCACCGACATGTTGCCCTCTGGGACCCGGGGCCTTAGGGAGATAAAGGCAGGGCTGTGTGAAGCAGTGGCTGTGGAGCAGAGGGTCACAGGGCCCCTTTTCTCAGGTCTGCACTACTAAAGTGACTGTTTAGTGACAACACATAGAAAAGAGGTTGTGTGGAAGCCATGGTGAGGGGGTTAGTGTCTGGAGGTTTTGACCAAAGGCGGTCCATCCATCATGTGTCACCAAAATGCCTTTGGGGATTTGAATCTACAGCCCCAAAGTGAAGTGACGCCATTAGCTCACCAAAAAACGGATTCAAGATTATTGACTTGAAATGTTAGCCTGTTTTCTCAGTTCACGTGCATTTCACCATTCTGGCTGTTACGTAGGTTATGGGAAGATTAGCAGACTGTTCTGAGGTGTAACTGGGTGGTGCTCAGAACAATGTTTTACACAACCTTTATGCCTTGTTAAACAAAAACTATGATTTTCTTGAAGCAGAAACTTGTCGCCTTGATGTTGTTCAATGGTGAAACGCGATAAGAAAACTTATAGTTCTCACAATTCAGAGCAAGAAATGCAACCTTTCCTGTTTATTGTCTGATAAACACATGAAAAAGAACACAAGTTTATAGCCATGTAGGGTGGTGGTCTGCTTGCGGCTTTTGTTCACGGAAAGAATATAATCAATGTAACAAAATAAAACAAATGACTTTAGGGGCTGTGAAACAAATAGCGCGAGAGATGGGATCCGACAGAGCCTGATAAGTTTTTTCCTGTGGTTACTCCCACTGTCACCGACGCTCACTTCAAACGCTGTGGATGATTTAAGCCATACCTTCAGCTAGACAAGGCTACGAGCACGGTGGAAGAATAGTGTGAGGAAGAAAGGTCCATTCAGCTGGCGCAGATACAAAAGCAGGAAAGCATGAACCTCTTCTCACACCTTCCCTTCTTTCATCCACTTCCCCTCATAAGCTGGTATTTTGATTCCTGGATTCCTGGCAAGCTGCCCTGTTTGCAATTCAAAGACTTTTCAACAACAGCGTCTGTTGAGGTATTATCATAAACCTGCATGCACCCCCTACCCTTTACCTCCCAACTCACCCTTCTCCCCCCTCCCTTTGCCATTTCCCAGCCCTCTCCTCAGTTGTGCACACAGCATGTGTGCATGTTGTTGGAAAGGAAGGGGCGGGTGATGATGAGGTAGGGGGGCTTTTCCGTGACCCACAGAGTCACAGATACATATGCCACATGACCACCTAGTCTCTTTATCCCAGGCACACAGGACTTAAACACAGACACACATGCCGACAGACGGATCTGACTTCCAGCACACTCACAGCTCCACTGAACTTGTCTCCTGCTGCTGATTCTCTGACAGACAACCGAAGACACACACACACACACACCTCCGTGGGAGAGCTCAGATAAAGACGTGCCTTTAGTCTTGGAGTGGCGCTGTCACACGCTGATATACAAATACGCATTTAGACAAATACACAGGCACAGTCAGGGAGTCGCCACGCACATTCCCACAAATTGACACACTCACTTCTTACACACACATAAACAGGAGAGCTCTCTCTTTCTTTCTCGCTCAGCTGCTCTCTCTCCCTCCTCTCCCTTTCTCTCTCTCTCTCTCTCCCTCTCATCCACACACACACACACACACGCACCTCTACAGTATATCAGCGAGTGACTAGCGGAGAGCCAGAGGGGAGTGCAGAAATGAATGTGAAGATCCTGACGCTGGTGATTGTGCTCTTGGTGTCTCTGCTGCGTTCTGCCAGTGCTGGTAAGTACAGGAGCGGCCAGCCTTGTCGCTGGTCGCCTCTTTATGTTTTCTCTCCTGTTTGCACAGAGCTCATGAAGGCAGCTGTAGTTGATCAGTTACCCAGCATGGTTAGCCTTGTGTGGGCTCTAAAAAGCAGGAATATCAGCACCTGGCTGTGTACAGTACTGCACTGCAGTGGTTATACTGTCTGCTATTGTACTGCCGTGGGTTTTTATTGTAAACTTGAATATATCTCTAGCTCAGGTGCATCATTTTCCTCCCTTTCTAGCCTTGATAGAAGTGAAGACTTTGACTTAGAGATGAAATATGAAGAGGTATTTATTGATGGGCATTTGTGTGTGTGTGTGTGTGTGTGTGCAGAGCTGTTTCAAATAGAATGGATGTATGGCTGATTGTTATGGCTGTTATGAAATGTGCAATCAGCATGGCACATGCTCTGTAAGGTGGCAATGCAAATGGAATTGATCTGATTAATTTATGGCTTAATACACCCCACCTGACCTGAGTGCCATATGATTATTACATGGCTTTGATTGTGCAGCAGGGCAGCACAACACCTATATTTGCCTGCAATGCCCCCTGTGGTGATGATAATGAGGACTGAGATTTTTGTTGTCATCAATGAGGGGTACTCAGATCCCAGATGCATACTCCCAAACCCTTGAGGGTGTCAGTTTTCATGCCTTGTCACAGTAAATTTCCAAAGTGCTGCTGTGCCTCTGGAGCCATTGTTGGACTAGATATGAATTATGGATCTACAATGTGCAATATTTGTCATAAACATATTTAGCAGGGACTTATCGGCAAAGGGCGTTTTCTCTCTGATGTCTTAAAGCAGTAACCAGGTTATAAGACATGTGGCTGTGGGGTTAGTTTGGAGACTGACTGCCAGTCTGCAGATGTGATGCAGGTAACACTATGGTGTGAAAAAACAATAGTTGGCCTGTGTAAATGTCTGGACCATTCTTGGGATTATCACCTACCTACAAACTACACTTGCTTGGAAGACACACACTCCTTGTTGTTTATGTGAGTTACAGAACCGACTGTGTGTTGTCAGATATGAGCCATTCAATATAATGTTGACAAAAATGATGATATGCCATTATAAACCGTCCATAGTGACGCTGTAGGCCTAAAACTATAGGATGATGTGATGGGTATATGTTGCAAGTGCTGTACAGACTGTGGCTGTGGAGACTTCATGCTGGGAAGATGCTGTCCACTATATGTATCGATCCACGGCCACAGCAGTTCCCATGCTTGGCCGCACATTCAGCGGCATGCTATTTTTGTCTGAGGCTCTCAGCACATGAGTAAATGGGAACCAATTATCTAGCATCATGGTCAGTGTCGTTTTTCACGCCCTGCGTGTGGCTAAGCATGTTCCACGCCTGAGAGCACACCGTGCTACACCAGTGATAGGGAAAACAAGGCTCCTCTGCCTTGGGCTTTCATGGGAGCTTATCCCTCTCAACGCTGTTCAAGTCATGCCGCTTATGTGATTCTCTGTTCTCCTCTG
>CAAKHB010007607.1:136619-147291 GCA_901007665.1 Aeoliscus strigatus | reverse complement strand
AAGAAGGGGGAGGGGGGGGGGGGGGGGGGGGGGGGGGGGGGGGGGGGGGAATTCTGACAGGGTGAGGCTTAAATTCAAGGGTGGCCAAGGCCACAGGCCATCTGCCAAGAAGCCAATACTGAAAATGGGTGGCTGGGTGTAAGCGCTAAGCTGACGATAGAGGAACCATACTTAAAACGATGCTTACATCCTTTAATGGGTATGAAAGCAGCAGAATACAAATCCTGTTTTGTTTTATTTGGTTTTTTTCTAGTGTTCCCTGTAGCCCAGACTTTTATCTGCTTCCATCCAACACACCCTGTGAGGTTGAATAATAGAACCTTTGGGGACAAAAGAGAAACTTCTCTCAACTCTGGCTGTGTGGACTGAAAACCCAACAGAGGATTCAAGAAAGGACTTTTCAAAAGGCCACGGAGACGCTCTGCTGTGTACACACACATTTTGCATCGTTTAGGCCAGTCGTCCAAATAAAATGTATGTAGTTATTCAGTGTTTTCTTTGTTTACTTCTGGTGACAGCGACTCAAAGTGAGTGGATCTTGTTCCCGGTATCTCTGACAAGATCGTCATCATTTTCCACTCACTTTTAAATTTCGTTATTTATTATTTTCTTTATTTGTTCAGCAGAACAGGAAGTTCCAGAGCCACCTACAGGCCTGGAGTATGAACTACAGCCTGTTGAGTCGTTTACAGTGGATCCATTTGGATTCAAATATTCTTGATACAATGCCGAGGAAGACTGAGGGAAAAAAAGATGGTTTTGGTACGAGTGGTCATGGCCTTAATTTAACTCTTGAACGCATACGTGAAATCACTCAGCTGACAGATGAAGGCCCTGATGAGGTCGCGTCTTTGGTGTTTGACGCCTGCTTTGGGACGCACGTGACGAGCACGTGGGGTGAACGTGGGGTCGCTGCTGTCAGCACTCTCTCAGCTATAAGAGCCTTGTGGGACTGCCGATATGAGGAGGGCAACGATGACAGCGATGACATGATGGGGGAGCTTGGGGAGGAGGGCGGCGCACTACCACTATCTTCATATGGTGTTAACACTCCATCTTTAGAAGAGTGTTTTCTCTGTGGACTGATGCTCCCACAGTGAACCCCTAGAAAAAGAGAGTGATGCCACTTCCTGCCACCCTCAGGCATGCCAGGCCCCATTATTTGTTATTTGTTCCCATCTTGTCAAAGAAATACTTTCTCAATAGCGCGTCCCCTTTGTATATTTTCTCGGTTCTTCCTCGATTCAACCGCGTCCTCTTGTATTTATTTGCTTTCTAAACATCAGCTCACGAGGAGACTTTAAAAAATTACTTTTGTCCTCACTGAGGACAGTGTTTATTTCTCTGGGTGAACCTGAAGGGATAAGATTATTTTGGTGATACCTATGTATAGGTTTTACAAGCTGACCTCAGTTAGCGTTACCTCAGGCCTTAATCAGATTCCTCTGCTGCAGACCGAAGATATTCGGACCGATATAACGAGCTTAGGTGTCATTATTTATAGGCCCGACCTGCCACTCTTAATGTTGAGACATTCCTGCACCATGTGATGCTAATGGGATGTTATGTCCACGACATATATTGTTTGAAATAGTTTCTTTCAGCACAAGCACAGATCGGTGAAGTCATTCTAAAACATTCAGTCCAGCACAGAACCTCATCCAAAGGCTCCCAACTATCTAAGCAATCATCTCTTTTGTTTGTTGGTGTTTGTCAGCTTTTTTGCCGCTTTCACCACAGAAACCGTCAAGTGGAAAAGGATGAAAAGACCCAGGCACTCTCTGACCACTGATCCATGACTCAGCTTTGAAAGTCTATGCGTTCAAATCAAATTGTCCGGCTTCAAGGAACAAGGGTGCCACAGTCCTGCCCCGGGCCACGCTGTGTCACAGCAGCTTCCAGAGGTTAATGCGCATTTCTCTCAGTTGTCAAGGACTTGTGATGGGGGCAAAGCACTGAGGTCACCGCACTCCGACATATCAAGAGCCTTTGAAACACTTAATTGTGTCATAAAAGAAGCTGGAAAGTGCTAATTTTCCGCGTCGACCGTTCCCATCAGCCTCTGATTTACATTGAGTTAAGTGATAGCAGCTCCTCATGACAACGATGTCAGCAAATTGGTGTTTAATTTTTCTCTTATTCATTTGCTTGCCATGACTTTTCTGTGCCTCTGACATCACAAAATATTATCTGGAGCAATTCGTGTAGACATGTAAATTAAGAGTAGAAAATCTATCACCGTATAATTCAGATCCGCTGAGCTTTGAACCACAAAGAAATATAAATGGAAGCCAATGACCGCTTGTGTGACTTACAGCAATGGAAATTCACATTTTCAAATCCCATAACTTTTCTTAGGTGTCAATGTAAAAACTAAACATTATTCTGCTCCCTCCTCCATTTCCCCACAGATAGAGAGTGGAGCACCCGGTTGTTCCTCTTGGGCCCAGCATGTTTCAGATTGGGACAATTAAACGCGTCACTCCGGCCAGCGAGTAGCAGCCGCCTTCGCCAGGCACTGAACTCAATTATGACCACGAGTTCACCCACCGTGGCTAATCTTATCTGATCCGTTATTAGCAGCATTTTTCATCTTTATGACAGCGCTAACAAGCCTTTGAGATCATTAATAGCTGGGAATGTTCAAATCATACGTTAAGAATCAAGATGAATGAACGAGGGATCACTCCTAAATAAATCACTCCGCTCCATGCAAAGTTCCGTAGCGACTGGAAGGTCGAGCCCAGGGGAATTCACAAGCAGTTCTCATGAAACAGATTTTCACAAACGAAATCACATTGCTTCTCTGACAGATTTATTTAAGACACATTTATCAAGCTCACGCAGAAGCAGCTCTTAAGTAGTGTGGAAAATGAGTCGACGATTTACAGAGGATGGTGGAACCGAATTCTTCTTCTTGACATAACAGCAAATTGGGACGCTGCCGTTCAAAGCAACAGCAATCCATCACACAGACTTTTTTTCGTTCTGGAAACATCCAGGTGCAGGTTTTGTAGGAACGGCAGAAAAACAACGTCATGAACCATTTACCAAGCAAACACTGGTCTCTCACTTCTGGAGAAAGGCAACATGACTGTAAAAGCAAAGGGAAGGAGTTATTGAAGACAGCACTGCCAATATGTTTGTTAACAGCAGAGGGGGCAAAGGTTAAGAGCTGCTAATCCATCTCTGCTCCAGTGATGGACGACGTGCCGTGAGGGAGCGAATGACTTCAAGGAGCAGGAACATGTCATTTCTGTGTTTCTGTATCTGTGTTTGTCTGTTTGTATGTGTGTGTATGAGACGTGTTCAACACAGAGGAATATTTCTGAATCATATCAGAGAGCCGGCAGAGATAAAACCTACTTAAGGAAATATCCCTGGCAGACACTAAATGGATCGGCTGCCCCGCCCCCGTCCTCCCACCGCCCTCAGACAGCTCCATCTTTCTTGCAGTCCTGAGGTCATCTGCCAGCGACCTGTTATCAGCGGCCCCGCTCAGACCTCCAGACGGCATTAATCTGTCATGATAAGTTTACATCTGCTCAAATTGCTGCAGCGGTACCTTAAGCTTCATTCTAAAGCGCTGGAATATTGGATATGTGGGGGCGCCGCAGCCAGCCGGGAGGATTCAACTGCCTCACAAGTTGCACAGTCTCTCCTCCTCTTCCTCCACCAGACTCCTGAACCAGAGATACACAAGACAACACGCTGGGAACGGGTGACACTTTACTGACACGAGCAAACATTGAGCTTCCTTGTTTAAAAAGTGTCACCTGAAGCAGGTTCATTCAAAAAGTCTCAGATGAATTCAAATTAAAGTCATTTCTTTCTTTCTTTGCTCAGGTCAAGTAGATGCATTGGAGGTTTCAATATGATGATTATAATAATCATGTTGATCATGAACATTTACAAGCCTCATGATGAACGTTTAGCATCGACTGAACATGGAGTCAAACATCCTGTTTATTTATCATTATGATAATGATGACGATGATGATATTACACTTTGACACCTATGGGGCTGGGACAGAGGCCAAACCAATGAGGTTTAGGTGAAGATCATGGTTTCTGAGGAAAAATACCCCCCTTTGTTAATGTTGTAAAACGGCAGTAAAACTGCTGAAACAATGAACTAAAAGGTATAAATAAATCAACAGTAGTGATTCCATCCACTGTTATTACTTCAGATATATCATGGCAGCTTTGAAATCCGACTGCTCATCCACTGAATGCAAACCTAACTATAGAAAAGCACTCAGAGAGCGCAGACGTCCACCAATCAGCTCATTTGCACCCATGTTGTGATTTCCACCCAATATCATTGTTCTCCATTCATTTTATCTACTCTAATAAATTCGTTGATCATCAAAACATACTCTCTGAGCTTGTGCTTCATTTTCTTTCAATAGTAAAATCCTCAACCTTAAAGTTAACAGCCAGATGCACTAACTACTGGCCCACAGAGACAGTCCACTGCTGACATTGTGGGGTTATATACACAAAGGCTGAAAATCTCGCAATGATTTTAAGAATTATTTAAAAGATTCCTGGATCCAGATGGTTGCAGAACACAACTAAACGAAACACAACTTTAAATTTCAAAATCCTTCCATAACATTCAACTTATTTTGCAGACAGACAGACAGAAAACGCGGCAAAGACCATATCTCCTTGGCGGCGGTAACAAGCAGGTTTCAGTTGAGCTCTGTGTTGTGTCGTGGAGCAGAGTGAGCAGACAACAATCAGCCGCAGAAAGAATTACAGTGTCATGTCATTCACATTAGCAGGGAGAAACAGCACCTTGGAGATGCTTTCACAGGCAATAAGTCGCCAAGTAATGGGAGCCCGGGGTCATTAGAGTCTGTTGGGAAGGGAATAAACTACCACAATTTTCATTTTGTATTCACGGTTTTAATCACTGATGACAAAACATCCAGTAAATAAAGAAGAGACGGGGGACGCTGGCAGCGTCTGTGCACCTTTCTTGTGCCTTCTGTGTCTTTGGGACATTTTGTTGGGTGACGAGGGGGTTTTTAAAACTGTGGCGAATCTGGAAATGTGTATAAAGGGTGAAGGGGGAGTGTGTTGTGTGTGTGTGTGTGTGTGTGTTTGGGGGAGGGGGGGGTGACATTAACAGGCTGGCGTGGAAAAGAGCTGGCAGAGGCCCAGGGCACCGCTCTGACAGTGTGAGGGCCCCCTCGCCCATTCTAATGAGGCACTGTGAGGGTCCAGCCTGCAACGGGGCCCCCTGGGGGTCACATGTAGCCACAGGAAGCGCAGACGCTTACGGAACGTCACCCCACATATGAGGGAGGCAGATGGTTACATCAGCTCTATTGAAGGAGGGCGATGATAAGAGGATATGGAACGTCTCCGAGGTCACACACAGGAAACTGCATCCTATTCAGGAGCCGTTTCCTGTGACTGTCCAGGCATGTCGGCTCTTTGTAGGCAGAAATACCTTGTTTTGAACCAACTGCCTGGGCAGTTCTGGACGTACACACGGCAACTCAGGGAAATACTTCCTGCATTATTCATGGCGTGCTGATACAGACACGTCTGGTTGACGTCGGAGGAAGGTGGCTGACAATGGACACCTCATTTACACATCACCAGACGCACTTTGCAAGATTTGCTCATATGTAAAGAATGTCACGTAAGCAGAACGTGAAGTTCATCTAAATTCGATGAAATCATGCCACGATTGTCTGATAACTCTCCCTGACAGCTAGAAATAACGTGGGGGTAAAGCATCTGTTCTCGTTTTAGCCGCTACAGCCGAGATGGGAATCTACTTTCCATGTCAGCGTGTCTGCAGGTTTATAATTTAAATCGAAAACAACAGTAGGTGACCTCATGATGTGAACACCATTAATGAGAGCCGACAAACTCATCAGTGAAGTCACCTGATGTCGTGTTTTTGTTGAAATGAAAAACCGCCAGCGGACGATCCAGCTCCACTTCATCCCAGTGACTGACTGACAGTGAGAAGGAATAGACCGGAGGCAAAAACGGCAGCAGAGTACGACCTTTGCAGTGTGAACTGGCAGCACAGAGTCCAAATGTTAAATAGATGTTTGATAGATTCAAAAACACCCTTAAATGGAAATAGTGTATTTCTGGAAATAACCTATTGTTGATAGCCAAAAGTATCATCCTCTTACCATAATTGTTTTTGGCTCTTGTTGGATTGACTCTACGTTATGATAATGTTAATATTCCATTGAAGTCCTGTATATGATTACCTCCGCCGAGGACAGGGAAGTTTTTACCGGCGTTTATCTGTTTGGAAAAAAACTCAAAAAGTTATGAGCAGATTTTAATGAGATGTTCAGTAAATGCTGCTAATGGACCAGGAGCAGATGATTACATGTTGGTAGTGTTCTGGAATCATCTGGATCCAGGAATCTGTTGAAGAATTCTTCCTCATTTTCAGCATCTGTGTCTAGAACTCCACAATAGCAGCAGTGGACTGTCTCTGTGGAGCAGTGGTTAGTGGGTCAGTCTGTTAACCCATAGGTCGGGGGTTGGAGCCCACCCAGGGACGGAGGGTTGTTTTTTGTTTCACTATTGAAATAAAAAAGAAAGTGAAGAACTAAAAAAGTACTTTTCTAGTTTAATCGAGGGCTTAGATAAAATAAAACATTAAAAAAAAGACATAACAACAAAGAAACATCACTGACGACTTCCTGCAGCACACTGACCTGTAGGCAGCGATCTCCATGTCTCTGGCCATCTTCTCACCGAGCAGCTCCTTGTAGTCCTCACACTGCTCCTCCATCTGCGCTCGAAGCGCATCCTCCTGAAGCCTCATCTCATCGATGGTGCACTGACACGCGCGCGCACACACACGCACGCACAGACCATGATTAAAGTCGTTAGCGACGGGGAGATTAAGTGACAGTATGGGTCTGAACCACTGATCCGTTACAGACTGTGATTGCGGCGATGCAGTGATCGCACTCACACCTCCAACTCTGCAATCTCCTCCACGTTTGCACCCTTCTTCATCTCAATCTCGTCCTCCAGATCCTCGTTGCACTTCTCAAGCTCAGCCAGCTCCTTTTCTAGGTCTGAGATCTATAATAAAGATTCATCATTCACACACACACAATGTGTTATTGTACTTGTGGTTTAAGTCATTCAGGGTTGAACTGGTGAGCTGAGCAGATGAATCTACAGGATGAATTAATAATAAAACTAATCAGAAGGGCAGCAGAGGTACATAAAAACATAATGTACCATTTGTTTATCATCCATGTTATTCAGCCTTCAAATCTTTTTCTTTGTCTCCATACTTTGTTCCCGCTTCTTACAAACTTCTGCTGTCGTTTGATGCTGGAGATTGTGTGAATAGAGAAATGATTTCAGTTTAGGAAATTGGGCCAGAAAATGATTATTATTCACCTTTTTAATGATGACTGAACTGGTTTCCTGCGTATTTGTTGTTGTTGTCTTGAAACCTAATATGTCGTCACCCTCTTAAAATAATGTGTTCAGGTATTTTAAAATAAACCTGAACACATTATTTTAAGAGGGTGACTTTATTTGCAAATATATTGTATGATAACATTTTAGGTTTTAAGACAACAAGAAATACGCAGGAAACAACTTTAGTCATCATTAAAAAGGTGAATAACCCTATCATCTGAACCAAAGGATCACGACGAGCTGCCTTGGTCGAGAAAGATTGTTTAAAAAAAAAAAAAAAAGGCCATCATTTTCAGAAGGTGATATCATGTGTTATACAACACTGCTGCTTTCACAGTAAACGGTTACTGATTATAGTGGTCCATAACTATGTGTTTTTCTAGGAGTTTAATTCAAACTGACCAACAATAGTACCACCTGACATCCTTTCATCCTTACAGCAAACACAAAGGTCAAATAGAGACTCGCAGACCTCCAAGCAGCTCATTTCCACCCAATAATTGTAATATTTAAATTTACACCAAATAATTATGCACGTAACCTTCTTCCATCTACATCACCACAATTCTTGACCAAGAAAACATCCCCTTACCATTTGGAAAAACACTAATATCATTTTTAGCTCAATAGTTATTGACAAAATTCACTATTTTGCCTATGGCCGTTTTCTTCTGTATATGGTTCCAAAACTATTTTAAGACACAACGGATGTGTTCACACTGATTCAGCAGACTCCCAGCTACAATTACAGTTAGTTCATGTATTGATTTTCATTCGTTGTCTTACAGTGCCTGAAAATCCACAAGTACCTCCATATTTCCTGTTCTGAGTCATTGTATCTGCAATGTTGCAGGATCCAGGTCAAACTAGAGAATCTTTAGTGAATGTATCCTGGATGTCTTTGGCAAGAATCTGACCATTTATTGAATCGTTATACACACACAGATGCTTTAAAATGTCCCTATCTGACAATATTAAAGAACCCTTCAAAAAATTGATCCAGATGGTTCCAGAAAACTAGTAAATGTATGTATAACATAGTGAATACTCTTTTCTGATTGGCTGGCAGTTGTGCGTTAAGACATCCTCACAAACACCGTACACCCATCACACTGGTAACACAAGTGCAGCTGTCAGCGGTAACAACAACTGGACATTTTGGACAAGGGGAAAAACAAGCAAAATGGATGATGTCAGCATTTCTTTTAACTTGTTTCGAGAGTATGAGAATTTAGATGAGTGGGATGCTGTAGAAAGAAAAGAAATCGAGAAGAAAAGAGAAAAAACGGTACAGGGAAGTGACACCCAACTCGGGTTTGAGCTAGATAACACATGGAAACAAATTAATGATCCCATTTCTGTTAGTCTGGCAAATGACCAGGGGATAAGGGGTGGATCGATGCGTAGGTCTGAGTTTAAATTTGTTCCTTGTCCCATTATCAGCTTTTCCGAAAAATGTCATTAAAATACATTCATAACGTTTTGTGTTAAGTTGCTAGCAAAAACCCACCGTCCTTGGTGGAGGTGATAATCAGCCGCTGGTGGGGATGGACCCAGTTGGCTCTGACGTGTCATTAACTCTCACACTCCTCCGCCCTCTCAGGCAGGATACGTTACAGTTACTCTGTCCTTCTCATGTCTGTGTCAGGGTGCACGTCGCCGCAGTCCGTTTGTTTGGCAGTGTTGTCTCTCAGTGAGAAACCAGACCCGAGGCATCCATCTCATGCCCGACACCAAACAGAGCGGATCAAACCGAGCTGCCCATCCGTCAGGCTGCACTGAACAGACCTGTGCTGCGTATCAGGGGGACGGAGATGATGGTGGGAGAGTTCTGCTTACGGAGCAGAGACGTTTATTTAAGGCAGGAACACAACCACAGTAATAAGAACAAACCAACATGTTTGTCACAGCCGTGGTTTGACCAATGTCGAAAACACAGAGGTGAACGAAAGGTTATTTTTTTCCTTTCTTGGAGTGAGACAGTGATTTTTTTTTTTCTTTTATTGACGCCTCACTTTGCTGTCTAGTTTAATCAAGGCCAACTGTTTTTTTTTTTGGACAGATGAGAGTCTCCAAAGGTCTCCAGCGTGTGTGTGTGTGTGTGTGTGTGAGGTTTAAAGACGTTTATGACACTGCAGGCTCTGTGAAAAACGCTGCTTAATAACCGAGGACTCAGAGGGTAATAAATCCTGTCTGAGCCGAAGCTGAAGCCCTTCACATCTCCTGCTGAAAATGTCCGCAGAGTAAACACTCTGGTCAGCAGGATCGCACACAGAGCTGCTCCGCTGTCACTCAGCTGCTGTTCACTTCATCCGGCCGCTGAGGGAAATCATTGATTTTCACCATGAAGTCAGATTTAGTAGTTGATGGCTGATTCAGAGCCACATTTTGTTAAAAGTGAAGGTCTTCATCCGCTGGTAGCCGTTGGAGGTTTAAAGCTTTGGTTCTAAGACGTGTCCAATGCTAAAGGAACATGCCACCGACATTTTGAGTTTGGTGGTGATGTGGGTGGAGTGACACGGAGGAGAGTATCCACTCACCAGCGTCTTCACTTCACTCATCTCCTTTATCCTCTCTTCAACCGTTGACCCTGCTGCTCCTCCTACTTGCTTTCCATCATCAGTGTGATCCACAGAGGCAGAGGAAACACCGCACTCATACTGCACAGACAGAAGATAAGGAAGCTTTGAAGTTTCACATGTTAAAAAAAAAAAAACAATCAGACCTTCAGAATCTCAGCACCATGGAGGAAAGTGCTCTGTCAGTTAAGTGTACAGGAAGAGAAAGAGCAATCAGAGGCTCTCTCGGCTGCCACAGGCTGATGGTCAAACGTGTCCTTCTGTTCACCATGTTGCTGATTGGATGGAACAAATGCAGCAGAGACGAGGAACACCAGGGTGCACAGGTGCGTGGGAGCCAGCCAGCAATCACCATTACTGCTCAAACCAAGCAGCAATCATTTTTAGAATAGAGACAATTGAGTCTTGTAAACGAGGACAGGAACAGACAGCGCTGTGTCCAGCTGGCGGGGGGAGGAAGAGAGGTGTGTGTGCGTCTCTCATGTGAGATTGGGGAAACGAGATTGGCTGGTTGCAAGACACAAACCAAGATATGTGGACATACGCACAAATATATATAAAAACATAGTGCTCACCTCTAAATGATACACACACACACACACACACACACACACACACACACACACACACACACACACACACACACACACAGCGTCCAT
>CAAKHB010007607.1:119185-136599 GCA_901007665.1 Aeoliscus strigatus | reverse complement strand
TGCGGAGCTGGTGAGGAGTCTGGGAAGGCGGCCAGCAGTCTGATTACAGCCCTGACCTCTGAACTGGGCACACATCCTTCCCCCAGAGGAGGTCAAATACACCGGAGCTATAGTGTGACCACCAAACAACACACACACACACACACACACACACACACACACAGGTAGACAAAGACATTCTGTTCGGATCTGAAACTGCAACTCTCATGTTCTTTACTAGTGTTGTCTTAGGAGGAAAAGAAAACAAGTGGGAGTATCATCGTGTGATTTGTGAAAGCTGAGATTTACATCTGGACCTGACGCGGCAGGGAGGAACGTGGAGGTGGTGAAAACAGGAGGGGGTCAAGTGGTCAGTGGGAGGATGAAGATGGCAGCTGCTTCCTGGACTGTGTGTCTGAGTCCATTCACGCATGTAAGTGTGTGCAGCTCCGAGCCAGAAATAGGAAGGGGATTCTAAAAATGCTCAAAGCTTTTGGCACAAGGAAACACTTCCAGCACGTGACATGTTTGTGTGTGTTACGCTGCACTGGACTGTACCTGCAGGCGCTGGGCCAGGCCGCAGTAGTACTCCTTTACATCCAGGGCTGGAGTGATGTCAGGGCTGCGGAATTCAATCGCTGCCGTCCCTCTCCTGGTTCTGTCCGCTGGCTCCAGCAGTGTTTTCACTGCCTGTACACGCAGGACACACACAGACGCATCAGCAAATTGGATTATCATTTTGTTACCCCCCCCCCCAAGTAATTCAATTCAGTTAAACTTTCATTTTAGATTCATTCAAACATATTCAGTTTATGAAATAGATTTAAATTTCAAGCCTTTCCTGTCCTAATTTTGATACAAATGGGATTTAAGATTTTAAGAGAAGATGTTTAAATTGCATAATTAGTGGTTTAGTCAAACCTGCCACAAAATATTGAAATGTTTTGAGATACAGAGCTGTAGGTGTCAGTTAGCAAAATTAAATCATTCTTCACAAGAAACTACTGAAGTTTTCCATTGTATTCTTTTAGAATATCCTGGATTTTAGATGTTTTAGATTTTCAGATACGTAGGTGGAATGGCACTGAATAGAATCAGAAATACCAAACCTTTATCAATCAAGTCAAGTGTCAAAAATAGTAAGTAGAAATGTCTGGAAAGAAGGTGGTATTGACACTAACATAAACTACAGAAGGAGAGTACTACTAGAACAGTGGACTAGCAGTGTAAAGAAAGTCGGCGAAGACACTGGAGAATAAAATGCAGCATGTAGAGTTACGTGAATATTGTACCTGGGTGTATTGCACAAAGTTAATATGGCAAAATAAACAACACATCACATACATGTGAGATATCCATTACATATGTGTACCGAGTCAATTTGTCTGAATATTTTCTCTTTCTTATGTTATGTGCATGTGTTATTCTTGGGAGTTTGATATTACTCTTTAGTCTGTTTGGTAAATATTCATTATTTACAGAACATTAAACAATACACAGCAGAGATGTGAGCACGAGAAAAAGAAGTGTAGTTTTGGAGGAGGAGGAGGATGCAGAGGGGAAAAGTGAATGTGTGTGTGTGTGGTGATTATGATGGCGTCAAAGAAAATGCATTTCTGTCTTCACCTACTAACATGTTGTGAGTTGAATTAATGTAAAAACTGACAACAAAACAAACTGTCGACTAAGTTCTGTGTTTGATAACTTGGTAACTAATTGGTTCACCAGCAATGGACATAAACCCATAAAATCAGAACAACTTTAGTTAAAGGTTTTATAGCTACAGCAGATAAGTGTGAATCACTGGTGTAGTAGGAGAGAAAAGTAAGAAGACATGGAAATAGGCAGCAGTAAGTAAAGCACATGAGGAAATGTGCTCATGGGTGACGGAAATGAAGACCTCAACATGTCCGTCTTCAGTCTGTCATGTGTCGCCCCTTGAAGAGCTCCATTACAAAGAGAATGGACTGTTACAGAGCTGCAGTGGCAGCTGATCATCTTTCTCCGTTTCCCTGCACCTCAGTAACGACATGCCGCCCGTTTGTCATGGGAATGTGGGCTGATAGTAACAACAGTTAATAAAACAACCTCGGCGTTCATTTGCTATGCAGACACATTTCCCGGACTGTGAGTTATCGAGCGTGTCCCACAGGGAGTGTGTTAAATGCCGGGCGGCCGGGCTTTGCAGAGAAAAACACAGTGTGATGGAGACACTCCGGCTTCATCTCTCTCTCTGGACACAGCCTCTCAATCTGATGATCATCTCCTGGCAAGGCGGCGTACGAAAAGATGGAGTGAGCCAGGTGTGTGTGAAACTAGCATCGGCAATGATGTGTGCTGAAAACTGGTCTGTGTGCAGACGATGAAGGGGGAAGATTCATGTCTATTGGGAGTCGTTTTGATCTTCTCACGTTACTATTTTTCCTATTAGCACGTCTCCAAAGTCACCGGGGTCATGGCAGCGGAGTTTGTCACCATGCTTTCCTCCACTGCTCCCATCTGACCTGAGTGCTACATTTTCAGTCAGTTCAACCGCTCGCGTTTCATCACTCTGAGAGGCTCCATGTCGTCTCCCTTTCTCTCACCGCGTCGTGCCGGGCCTCCATGTCATCCAGCTGCTCGGCGTAGATCGCTGCTTGTTCCCTCAGCGCCAAACACTCGCCCGTCACAGCATCCAGCTCCTTGTTTGCACAGAGAACAGAGTCACAAAGTTCAGCTTCATTTGTGGAGGTGTCACAGAGGAAGTGCATGAACTCAATCACACCACGGGTTGGAGGAACGTTTCCGCCCTGGGCAGCCATTACAGGAACACTCAGCACCAGCTCGTCCTCTGTGTTTCACTGCAATGCAGAGGAAGCAGGAGGAAGATGATGAGAAAAAAGCGAACAGCATATGAGAGCCCGGAACCATCCATTGGCCAGCAGGGGTTCTCTCCTCGGCTTGTCTTTTTAAAGAAGAAGATTTATCAGAGTTGGATTTGTTTACCGTGGGTAATATGCAGACATGGTTTGATGGAGAAAAGCTGTGTGGGACGCAGCGGGTTCCCTGATGGACATCAGGGGGCTGTCTGGTCCCACTGAAATATGCTGACTCAAATATCTGTCAGCAGCTGAAGAGGATCAAGTTGTTCATTGAATGTTCATTGATCTGTTTTTAGACACTTGGATGGTGGATGAAGCAGTAAACAAGACCACAGGTTTTCCTGGTTCAGAGTTAATGCAACAATGCAGATCTCAGTGAATGCACATAAAACAAATACAATAATGATGTGTCTTTCATTAGTGATATGATATGAATGAAAGTGATTCTTTTAAAATTCATTTAATTTCCCTTTAACAAAATAATAAAATTACTTTGTCATGACTTTGTCGTGGGCTTCATGAGTAATAAAACAACTGTATCAGATCTCATCAAATGTGGGTGTGTGAGTTAATTTCTGTCCAATTAATTTCAGTGATCTACAGATAATAGTAGATAATGATTAGATATTAATTAATAGCACCTTGTTATTATTATTATAACAATACTACTATTGTTATTAATAATAACATTAATGATGATGTCACTAGTGAAATAATTTCCCTTACAATGTCATTGTATGTGTGACATTTAACTGAATTACCAGCAAGTCACTAACTGTGTTTCAACCATTTGGTGCTGAGCCTGAACCAGTTTCGTTTTGCTTTGCTAATCAGGGATATTATCCAACGACAACATCTGTTTGCTGCAGCTGGAAACAAAGATGTGAGGGTGAAGCGAAACAGAGATCAGCTGAAACAAAGAGCTGGAAGCCACTAAAAATACTCTGCACTGAATTTAAAAAAAAAGAAAAAAAAGTCCCATTCAAAGATCTCTGCAGGGTATTTGACGAAGGCCACAACAAGGCAGCAGAACTGCTGTGAATCAAAGCCAGAGGTGAACTTCCAAACCAGCCAAATCTGCCTTGTTCCATCCCTGTCAGAGAGCTGTTCAGTTTTTCGCTTCTCTCCTCCGCATTTCTGCTCTTCCTCTGCCTCCTTGCCAGTTTCCCACCAGATCTCGTCACTCTGCAGCTGCTTCCAGAGCACAGCCAGAGAAGTCAGCCAGCAGCAGCATTACAGCACCCTATCACCGCCCATGTTGCATGTGTAAGGGAGAAATTAAAGCCTCCCTCGCATCTGGCCTGGCTGTGGGATCTTCTCCAGCATGTGTGAGGGCTGAAGGATGGAAAAGTCGCAGGTTCAGGTAACTAGGTCCAGAGCACCACAATGGACCCTCAGAGGCTGAGATGTGCTTGACAACACTGCCACCTAGTGCTGGACTGACATTCTCACATGAACTTGTAAGTCTATGGGAAGTATGTAAGCAAGCAGGTGTTTCTACACCTGCCACACTCATATTGAAACTTCCTTCAGTACAACTAATTGCTCCTGAGGATTAAGTTCCCACCTTAACATGTTAAGGACACCATGAAGTAGTCTGAGCCCCTTGAAGGTAGAAGGTGACATCACTGCTAACCTCAGAACGTCATGTGACCCCGCGTGTTGTTTGCACGTCCAGAGTAACTTACCACACACTGCTCACTGACTATTGCAAATGTATGGTGAAGTTTCTTTTCACACTAGTTTGTGTGTTTTCACATCAGACCGATACCTGAGCGACATCCTGGCGGTCCTGCTGGACGAGGAGCCTCTGCTGTGCAGCCTTCTCACTCTCTCGCTTTAGACGTTCCAGCTCTTTCTGTAGTTTCTTTGTGTCACACAGGATCTCATCCTGCAGGGAGGGTGGTGGAAGGGACCGGCTTGTAGATCAGGAGCTTGACATTCAGGAAAGTCTGACCCACACACACACCCTGCAGCAGCACCCTACCCTCTCCTGGCGCAGCCTCTCCACCACTGCATCCAGGCTGCAGTCTGGTTGAGCCACAGAGGATTTGGGGCTGTTCAGTTTGTCCTCCAGGTCCTCAATCTGACATTCAAGAGACTCATTCTCCTCCTCAAAGCAACGAGCCTGAGGTGCACAGAAACATCGACTCAGACACCAAACCGGTGACTGCATCATGTGTTAATGGGAGCTGCAAGCAGCGTTTGAACTGACCAGTTCAATGAGCCTGAGCAGGCGGTCGTTGAGAGCAGCGATGACGGTGCGATCCTGGACAAACTGGCGCAAACCCTCCTTGTTGAGCATCTTAGCAGCTGAGAAATCCAACTTGTCGCAGTCACAGTCGTCAGCAGCCACAGCCCTGTGGAGAAGAGACAATGTACAGGGAGCAGGATGAACAGCTGGATGAACACTGGACACTTCAAGTGCCAGAGCCATGACAACACAGCTGTAGGCAATAAAAAAAAGATAAGAGTGATGTATAGACTCACTGCAGTTTTGTAGTTTTTAATCTATAAAACTATGTTTTGTTACACAAAGAGTTAAACAAAATGCAACTTTTTCCATGAGAACATTATTAGTTTGACGTCACTTTTTAGGAGCGATGATCTTTAAGTTGACTTCATTAGATCACACATTGAATTATCTGAGGGCAACTAAAACAAATGCAAATCAAGGATGCTTTTCAATCAAAGTAGTCAATTTGTGGAATAGCCCAGAAGATGAAAACATCCAATACACTGTATAGATTTTTTTAAAAATCCACTTATCAGTAAATATAAAACCTCAGTATGAGCACTATAAAACTGAGACCTTGTGTAATATACCTGGACTGTTTTTCCCCCTTCATTTTCAATGTACAAAATTGACTAAAATGATTACTGTGGGAAAACAATGCAAAAAGAGTTGGTGCAATCAGCTGAGGCTTCAGCCTACACCTTTTTGGTCAGTTGTCTTTGTGATGGTTATTTATCATCATTGTTTTGGGTTTTTTTGTCTTGAAAATGGCTGAAATAAACATTCATTCATCCATCTTCTGCTGACACACACACTGACCTGACAGGGGAGCGATACTGCGGCGCACACTGGAGACTGAACCCTCCATTTCTCCTCCAGCTCTGGTCCTCAAACAGCCGGCGGTAAGATGAGGCTCGGAGCAGGGCCATGGCTTTGGATGGATTGAGATCAGACTGGGGAATAGCAGCAGCAGGCCCAAGGTGTGTGTTTTATACTTGCAGCGAATGAGAATGTAGCAGCCAGGTGAAGGATCTCTCATCAGCCACTGAGGAGACCAACTATAGCGTGAAACATCAGCCAGGAGCAATTTCACATGCAGCCGAAGAGCGAGCCTCAAAACCCACTCTGCAGTTTGGAGTTTACCAAGCTTCCAGGATCTCCACAAAGCATGACAACAAGGTGGAGCGAAATATATTTACATGTTTTTTTATTTCTGTTAAATAAATTAAAAAGTACCAAAAAGATGACGTGCACCTTAAATCAAGAGCATAATGACCAAAATGATGACAGAACAATATTTCCACTTAAATACAGTTGATTCAGCGGAACAGACACGTAAATCAGAGGATATTGATTATGATGATTTTGCGTTTGGCATTGTGAACGCTGTGTTCGTACATAAATAATTTACACTGCAAAAAAAGTCTCTCCCAAAATTCAAATCAGCAGGAACTTTTCCTTGTAGCCAAAGCTGCTTCTGGCCTTGATGAACTGATGGTGTACTGTCAGTGACAGACGCCCGTCCTGCAGCCATGATTGTAAGCTACGACTGCCACAATCACGTGCTTGCTCCAAACAACGGTTATAGTGTTTATGGGATCACTACACTGAGGGAAGAAAAATTGTATAAACGTAGCGGCTAATTTCATCAAGCAGAAAAGCTAGTGACAATTGATCTGGTAAGAGGAAGGACTGATCATTGGAGGGAAACTCTGGAGGGGAGGGAACTGCTTCACTGGAGTGATGATGTGTATTACACATCTAGTGTTTAGAGTTAGTGTGACGTCAGACAGAGTTGGCATCCGAAACAATGAGTAACGAGCCAGACGTGTAAAGATTTGCAATGTTGCAGAGGTGGAAAAAAATAAAAAACAAAAAAGGACGAGTAAATATCTATAGTACCACGTTCATGACAAACAGGAGGACACCAGCAATTAAACTATCACTATTTACACCGGTTAAGACCCATACACAGAAATAATCCAATTTGACAATTCAAGAAGTAAGTGTGTTCAACTTGTTTGGTAACTTAAGAGGAACTGGCAACACTTGATTTGGGGCTCACAGCACAACATGACGCCATGAAAGGGATGCTGGAACGAGAGCCAAAGGACTGCTCAGATGGTCCAGATGTGTTGAGACAAGAGACAATACCACGGATGCAAGACCACAAGACGCTGCACATTGGCTTCAGGCTTCAACAGAGGCAGGATTTGATTGTCGTGATCGTCACAATAACTGAAAAGTGTACACACATTCTGCCTTCAGTGTGATAGTCTCCATCTCTGCGTCTGTGGGTACATAGTGTACTGACATTCATAGCACTCACTGTCATTTTGGTTTTTTTCTGCTAAGGATGAGGCACGGGTCTTTCAGGTCATCACCAAAGTGCATCGGAATCAGTTCAAACCTCCTCCAAGTGCTCGCAAATCCAGTGAGCGGCCCGATGGAGAAAACAACGTGAAGACAAAGAAGGCTTGAAGGGATCTCTGACAAACGATAGCTTTCGGCCCACTCAGTCATGAATCAACCCCACTGACCACTTCAGCGGCCTCAGTTATTCCTCGTCTGCGGCCATGAGGAAACCCAGGATGAAGTCGATGGCTTTTTGCCGGTCGTGTGACGTCTGCCTGCTCACCAGTTTGGGAGGTGGTCGGATCAGGAGGCTGGCAAACAGGGACGCTGGGGATAAAAGGGCCAAAACAAAATGGTGAGTAAGGAACTCATCAAGATGTTGACAAAGCTGCTGACAACAGCAACAGCACTGTGTCTCATACCTATGAGGCTTGCCGTTAGGTTGTTGTTGTGTGCGTGCTTCAGTAGTTCCTTGAGGAAGGCCATCAAGTAGCGGAACACGTTGCGGTGTGCTCTGGGTAGCTGGGAGATCAGCTGTCAACCATCGACATGGAGAGGAATTCATCACATGTATTTCTCACATTGAAAACTCCTGGAGTAATGCTCAGTGTGAGGGCATCGTATTTTCATGTTGTGTGCAATCACGCCACCTGTTTGCAGAGACGGCTGTCATGAGCGCACTCCAAACACTGTTGGTAGAGTTCGTAACACAAGACTGGCTCCGGCAAAGCTTCCAAGAAGATCAGCAGAGCTTCGGCGACCGAGTGGTTGCAACCGGCTACACACAGAGTCAAGAAAGCGTCTATATGTATGTATGATCTTTGTTGTGTCTGACTGCGGACCGTACATGAGCTGGACGCAGCAGTGACAGATGAGTTATCAAAGGTTGGTCTCACATGGTTTTAAGGCACTTTGTGGACATTTCAAGAGGAAAACAAGCGTGGAGGCCGTGCACCGTCTGTAATGAACATTTGGGGTTACTTCTGAGTGAGTCTGTCTGTGTAGCTCCATGTAGAATCTCAAGACCTTTTTTCCCCCAGGTACCTGTGTTTTTCTTTGTTTACCTCAAGACATAGTGACTGAATGTGAGAAGATCTTAAGACAGTAAGTCGGATGAGATCAGCATCATTTTCCACTCACTTTTTTTCAGTCAAAAATCGCATTTTGGATTGGACGGGATTGTTTTCTTTGCTCAGCAGACAAGGAAGTGCTGCTCTGAGATCAATTATCCTGTGTTTTCTTTGTTTTCTTCAAGTGATAGCAGCTGAACGTGAGCGAATCTCTTGCCGCAGTAACTCCAACAAGATCAGCATAATTTTCCGTTCACTTTTCCGGTCAAAATATTTTGGCCTTTTTATCGGTTCTATTTTCTCGGCGAACACAGAAGTCCCGGTTCCGAGAGCAAGGAAAGTCATGTGATACAAACACTCCAATCACAGTGGATGTAGACTGTGGAGGTCTACATTTCTAGAGAGGTAACGTAAGCTATGCTTAGGATTTACATTGTGGATTTGAGGCAGATGCATAAATTGGGCCTTAGTGTCCATGTATTGATGGAATGAGATTGTTAAACACTGCTGCGTCTGTAGATGTGTCTACTGTTTGGTATATGTGGGTTTGCTGGTGCTGTGTAGAACTGGCAATAGAAATAGGATACGGATGGAGTCTGGGATGCTGGTGTCCAGACAGTCAATGATGCTCTGCAGCTCCTCTTGTAGACCCGGCGTTTGGAACAGGTCCTCCTGAAAGACAGTTTTACTATCCCTATGAGAGTCATTCACAAAACTTTCCTTGAAGCGTAACGATTCATAACATTTCTTGTGGAAATGTGTGTTCTATTCTTAACATAGTTACCTGATCACAGGACTTGGTGAAGAGGTGGTTAACCAGAATCCAGACCTCCTTGGGGATCTTCAGAGGTTTGTCCTCAGTGCTGCCTCCATCCACCATCAGGAAGTTCACTTTGGACTTTTCCTGGTGCAAATGACAATGTAACACACATCAGTAACCACAACAAGAATGAATGTTTCTGACCAGGTCTCTGCGGTCGGAGGACTTGAATCAGCGCCATTTTACTGACAGAGGAATATCGCGTTTGTTAATCTCTGCAACGGATCACCAAGATGCTGGAGGTCCAAAAAATCACAGCTAGTGAGGCTGCATGTTACAGCAACATTTAATAGAGGACAATGCTGCAACTAATGAGATATTCTGGAAAGACACCCAAAGTGTCTCCAGTGATCCATGAGGTTGGTGACTGTCTTTGCACTGTGGCAACACAGACATAGACACACACACAAACACACACACTTTATTGCAGCCAATCAGTTTCACTTATTAATTTAAATACAATGGAATAAAACCGGTTCAGTTTCATCTGAGCAATGAGGAGACTGATGCTTGTTCTCATTAGCCTTAGTCATTTGTTTGATGTGGCGCTGCAGTGCAGGTGACCTGCTGTGAAATGAGATTGTGCGTGTGTGTGTGTGTTTGTGTGTGTGTGTGAGTAACTGGACCATGGGAGATTTAACGGGTGCCTGTTTCAAGCAGAGACTATAACAAAGCTAGCCCGGTCGTGTGTGTGACTGTATTTCAGAGAGCCGATGAGTAGCGAATGGCAGCCAACAGGCGGACAAAGTACAGATGAACTTATTACACTCAGCATGTTATGTATAAATATATAAAATATATCAGTTTATACATCCCTTTCATCCTGCTTAATTCGCTGACAGTTTTTTTAACTAAGGTGATCTCTGCAGGCCCATAATTCATATGCAGTGGTGACAGCAGACTGACTGTCTCTGCTCTAAAAACCTGTACACATTTGTTTTCATTAATCAATAACAATTGAAAATACTAATTAACAGATTTGTGGAAATGGCCCTTGGCCCACTTTTCTCTTTCAATCATTAAGACGATCATTATGACTGATATTGACCTTGTTAATATTTTACCTTTTCCAGGAAGCTGTCCTCTCCCTGAGCAAGAGGTCATCCCACAACCACAATGAAGAAATGGAAAGGAATGAGACAAGGCAGAGCGATGAAAGGAAACAGATAAGATCTAACTATAGATCAGAATCAGAGAAGATAGAAAGATTATTGATTGCATCAATCATTTCTTCCAAATACATGAAGGCCAGCAGGAAATGGAAACGCTCAAGTAGCAGTAAAGGAGTAATGAATGATAGTTGCACAATCCTCGGCAAATCAAATGAGAAATAGTAATATGGAAGTAAACAGATGCGCATGTTATTATTAGTTCTATGACACAGACGACAAGTCAGCTGCGTCTAATCTGAGTCAGTTCTCCCTTTTTCTTTAGGAGTTCCCTTTGCCACTTCCTTGTTCCCTTTAGCCTCTCTTAGCTGGAAATACATGCTGAAGCAGTTTACCCTCCCCAAAATAGTTCCTCTTTAGTTGACCGTGTTTATCCTGAGGGAATGAACAAGCCCTCACGTGCACTCACTCAATAGCTTCCAGCATGAAGGCCGACTCTTGTTTCAACTAATCTGAGGAGAATATGTGGAAATAATTCTTTTAATTTGCCTGATTGTGTTTCACTTGCACGCTTCCTCACCAGGTCAATCAGTTTGGTGATGGGGATCTCCCTGATAGGCTTCTTCATACGGCACAGAGTCTCCAGAGACGTGCCAAAGCAGCTGGGCAGGTAGTTGCCAGAGATGGTGATAAAGTAGTCCTTCCCTCGGTCCAGATGCAGCACGAGAATATCCTCGATAGAGTCCTCACCGGAATTCAGCAGCGTGACAGAGTCTTTGCTGACGTACACCTCCAGGTAGATCTCCAGGTTCTCGTCTGTGGACATGAGCAAGTGGGTTGAAAAAGATAATTGCAATTATCCTTAATTAATGATTCAAGGCACAGGAGTGGGATTTAATGATTTTTTTTTTTTGTAATTCTACCCACTCCTCTGAGTATGTAAAGCAATTTGAACTGCCTTGTTGCATGCTGAATGCAATAGCATTGTTAAATGCAATATACAAATAAACTTGCCTTGGCTTATGTGAATTGAATAATAAATTGTTAATATACAGTATATACGTTGTATGCTTATTTACTACAACATGTATATTTTATTTTTCTTATGAGTCTATATTACTTACTTATATATTCAAAAAATTTCAATGAACTCAATCAAGAAGATTTGATTGAAAGAAACAAATGTTTGATACAAACATTTTCAGCACACAAAACAATGCCCACCATGTTTTACAGAAGAGAAATAGACATCAAATAAGCTACAGTATTTCCCAACTGGTATGTAATTGAACCGCTTTGCCCTTTATACTGGAAAGTGAAAGTAATATTACTTCAAATATCATTTCCTGTGGTGAACCACCAAACCAAAATTACACATTAGCTCCTCTTTGTATTCATCTCCAGTTATTACAATTGTACATGATCACCGAGCAGATGTTGGAAAAAGACTGCAGAGAGGAATTAGGATTGTAAAAAGAACTCACTGGGTTCTAAGAATCCATCACTCGGCTCCGCACGCAGCCAGGGCTTGCAGTACTGTGAGTCATTGAGTTTTGGGATGAAGGCGAAATGACAGGGGACCTGCCCATCGTTCTTAATTATGAAGCGCTCCCTGTGAAGCTGCCGGAATTTCACATTCTCAAACGCGAACTGCAGGACAGAGAGGAAAACATGTGAAATTTATCTCACGTCACCTTAGAAACTGCAGATCTTTGCATGTGAGCGGCTCATTCTTACATCTCTTCTGCTCAGCGATACAGACGGAAGGAAGTCGTTCTCCATCCGATCCATCGCCCGAACAATATCCTCAAACACCCTTTTGTGCCGCTGCTCATTTACCACCTTCACCTGTACACGTACACACGTACACACACGTACACACACGTACACACACGTAGAGGTGTTGATCCTCAAGAATACAAACTAATTATTGAATCAGACGTTTATTCTAGGTGTATTAATGAAACTGACGCACATAAATCACGGTCTTGAATACAACTCAGTGCTTCTTACCCCGATCTTAAAGATGGAGCTGACAGGTTTGTGGTCACTTGTTTGTAGCTCCATGTGACTCCGGTACTTGAGCTGCTTGACATTGTTGCCCCTCCACAGAATTCTGTCACACCAAGCCGGAACACGACACTTCCCGCTGTCGGAAACAGACGCAGAGTTTCAGAGGTACGGTCGTGGGGTCACACGTCGCAGACAAGTACAGAACCGCTGACTCTTGTTTGCGTAATGATAAGGCTGGAAATGCCTGACTTGCTAGCACAGTTAATCAGGAGTCCAAGGAACAAGGACTGAAAGTGTGGTTGAGGAAGTATTGGTGACCCAAAAGTTAAAACGGGTTTTTACCTCGAGTCCCATCGATCCGTTTTGGGGTCGTACTTGTATGTGGGGATGAAATTGATCTCTCCTTCCATGAAGTCAGTGAAGGCTCGTTTGGTTTGCCTCTGAATGTTTAGCTGCACATGGAAAAGTCAGCACACACACTCAGTTTAGCGGCGTCTGTGAGATACATTTCACAGAAGGTTTTGAGACATTATCACACCTGGTCAACCTCCTGAAGCTTCTTCAGCTCGTTCTGAGCGATGAGCTGCTTGACCTCAGCAGCATCGTACATGAAAAGACGATAGTTTAAATCCCCAAACCAGATTACCACACTGCAACACACAAAGTTAACCATGAATAGCAGCAACAAAACTGGTGATTTTGCTCAATCAAACTTCTATGAAAGAGATTCAAGCTGTCCATGTGTGACATGACCAACAGCTCATATTCTGAGAGTCAATATGATACAGACGCTCTTTCAGGTCAGAGCACATTCATATGATATTTGTTACAGTCACACTGTCATTCTACTGTCCTGACTATAAAACGGTTCAAAACATCAGCTTGGCAGGTGAGTCAAATAAATTATCCAATTTATACATTATTCATTTTCTATTACTATTGACGATAGGCAGAAATGTGAACAAAAACATTTTAATAATGTTAAAAAAGTGAATTACACAGAAATAAATTGCAGAGATGACACAAAAAGTCAGAGTTTGCTCCACAGCACTAACAGACTGTTGAACTCACTCGTGCTTGACAATACTCAGAGGGGGGTGGTCCAGCAAGTGGAAGGTCATGCGAGCACAAATGTCTTTGTAGTCCTGGTTGCGGCGCTCAAAGTCTTCTACGTGTGCCGCCAGATGTGAGTTAACAATGCAGAAGCTGGTGTTGTGGAAAACAAACCTCACTGCCACCCCACCTTTGTTCCCCTGGAAACGAAGCGATACAGCAAGCAAAGAACCTTTGAATAAGGATTCAAACATCTTATACTGAACTTTGTTACTGAAAGCTCATTGAGTGGTTCCTGATTATGCAGAATCATCTCAACACACCATTTTCCCCATGATTCCAGTGCCAACGTGCTCTGCAGCTACTTCTTTGATGTGAATGTCATGTATCTTATTAACATAGACAACCAACATCATCCCCACCAGTCGTATGATACGGACCTGTAGACATAAAAAGGCAAGTTGGTACCTGCAGGGATTCATCAACATGATTCTAGACGATATCTGAGAAACCTATATCTCCTTCTCACCCTTTTGTACTGCGCCTTTGGGTGCAAGCTCCTCTCAACAGCTTCGACCCACAGCTGCTCCTTGGACGAGTCCATGTAGAAGAAAGCCTCAGTGCTCAGGTCTAGTTCTTGAAAACTACACAAGTGAACCCACCTTATTTACATTTCAATTTAAAAGATATGTATGACATAATGACGAGTGAGGAATTGGCACTGACCCCAGAGCGTACATGTCAGGTGGTTCTGTGTCACAACAGAGCCACAACTCAAGGCTGCTGTCCGGAGGCTGGCCGTTCACGTTCCACGTGCCTGTGAAAAACCTACAGAAACAATAATTACACATGTTTACGTTGAGCAAAGACGCTCACTTCATTCAAATCAAGTATTTCTCTGTGTTTTGATTTGAAAAGAAACGCCTCTCACCTGAAGTTCTGGATGTCCACGTACTCGTTCTCCTTCTTTCCCAGGCGGTGTTTGATGAGGTATTCTCTCTGTCCTGCCTGACTGGACAACATAGCCTGTCTCATGGTGTTTGTGGTGGGACTGTCACACCACGACGGTGGCCTGTCCACTCGATCAAAACCTGATCTGAAACTACTAAAGCCCCCCCCACCAAAAAAGCATTGATTCATTTCCCATTGTTGGTGAATTTGCATTAAACCTGACATTCTGTTGTGTGTGATGACTTACTCTGGTCTGCTGCTGCCAGTGAAGGCTGTGTCTCTGGCCTGTAAGGACACAGCTCGCTCTTTAGGGACCGGTGCAGGGGGCAGAGGATTGGTGGAAGTGTAGGAGGCTTTGCGAGGAGGGAGCGGTGGAACAGGAGGAGGTTCCCTGGAGGCAACTATCCGGTTCTGGTGGTTCTTCTTTTCCTCCACTTTGAGAGCCTGATTGAAGTTATCCTCGAAGCCAAAGTCTGAGACCAGTGACTGAGCTGGATTATCAGAAAAACAGGATTCAGTCTTACAGCGATATTTAACAGAGATGGACGAGGGAAATGATACTTGGCTGTTTGGATGATGCAGCAGGTGCTCTTGAGAAAAAAAAAAAAAAAGAATAGTAATACAGACTAAAATGGAAAATACACTGAGGCACTCTCTTAAAAACAGACTGAATATTTTTCTTTGAGCACAGGAAGCACATCAGGTCAGACATATTGTTACAACCTGAAGACTGAGCATTTTTTAACACTATAATGTACTACACTGTCTGCCACAGTCCAACACATCAGCAAGACTCCCAGGAGCCCATGTCACTAGCAATAATAGCTAGTTTGCAGTTTTGCTAAGTGACAACATTTGTTTCCAAACCAGATATAATATTTGCAGACATTACCCGTGTTAGGTTGATTTCTTGGTGCCGAACTGTTGTTCAGAGAGGGAGGCAGTGAACTAGCTGATTTGGGCGGGTGGACTCCAGAGCTCACAGAGTTAGCAGGCTTGTTAGCTCTCTGAGGCGGGATGGGGACAGGACCTCTTGGGGTAACTTGTGCGAGGGGCTCCATTGTTTTGGGGTTTGTAAATCTGGATATAACTGAAAAAATGAAGCACAATTTACCAAAATTAGCACTATGATCAATGGCATTCAATACATATGACTGAGGCATATTTCTGGAAATCTAGAAAAGCCAGCAACACAAAGAAAAACAAACACAACGACATTGTAATTAATACTGTAGTTGATTTCTATGTAAGAAAACGTACTGTATAGTTAAAGAGTTCAAAAGGTGCAAACACACAGAGGGACACTGTTAGCTAAACCAGCTAAACCTTCCACAAGAGTACGACTGAGTACTATGAGTGCGTTCAGGCGGTTTGTTAGTGACGCCTTTAACCACTAACCGCTGCTGCTATAAAATTCATGGATACTTGCTAGCACTTAATGCTAGCTTCAATCTGTTTGAAACTCTTCAGACTATTTTTGACTTGTAAGCACATAGATGGCTGCATGTATGGGATAGCAATGGAAAGCCGAGCATATTAGAGCTGTTAGCATAAGTCACGTGGGTAAAAAGAACGGGAGTGAGGGTAAAACTATTCAGGCTTTAGGCTCTTCAGGTTACTTTCCAACTGGCAAACCAACACCTTTAGGTGGATCTGTTTTCAGAAATTGCAGGCACATGAGTCCTTCCGCCAGCACATGTGAGGCAAGCAAAGAGGAAACTGATAAGCGTTGTAATCCACCCGGTAAAAGTTAGACGACTGATTAAATAATTCATCTCCTAACTACTGTCAGACCTACCTTGTTCTTGAGCGCTCTTCAGCTGGGTGAAGAAAGTCTGAGTCCGATCATCATCCTGGAATTCTAACAAGAGCTCGGGGGCTTTCTCTCCTTTGATTCGTATCCTGACACAAGCTAGTAAGACAAGACACAGGCTAGTAAGACACACACGGGTGCGCACACACACACAGGGAAACTTCACACTTGATAAATACATTAAAATTGCAGACTGACAAGAAAACAAAGCGTGGTGATTTAACAGTAAAGTCATTCAGCATTCTTTCAGAGGGGCCTGGCAACTCATGACCAGCGTCTGCTCCTAAATAAAGATGTAAACACTCGCCTGAAGGCTTGCAAAATGCAGCTGGCCTGAATACGCAATGCAACACCACAATGCTCACTTTTCCCACAGTCCACGATTTTTCTGTTTAACATCATTTTAAGCTAGAAAAGATTAAGAGTACTTACAATCTCCTGAAAAGTCAATAAGTAGAGCCTCTTCAGCCTCTGAATAGTAAAGAAAATAGGAAAAAAGAAGAAAAAAGATTAAACGGTGCTATTCAAATGTGGATGTGGATCATTTTGAAATTCTGCCTTTTAAGGTCAGAGACAACAGGCTTTTGCTTTAACATTGTAGTGTGGTGACTGAACTATCACTATCACTTCAACGCTACTTAAAAGAATGTGACATCCAGGAGGCGACAGGAGGGGCTGACGGCCTATAAGTCATGTTTAACTACCCAGCAAACACACTGCATCTGTCAGACAAGAACAGCAAAGGACTTGTCAAAAGATAAAGTGAATACAAGTTAGATGCAGAAAACAAACTCATCAGTTCAAGCAAGCACACAATGACACAAAAAGATCACGTACCTTTTACAATTTGAAACTTATCATTGATGGGTATAGACAGCTGAGCCACTGGATGAGACACAACAGCATCAGGAGTGGCCAAAACACCCAGTCTGAAAACAGCACACTTAAGATTGACTAGCAGACATGATTTCAGGTTATCAAACAAAGAAGATTTCTTGACCACTCATTTAAGATTTTTAGAGCAACGACGCCACTTCCCATGAAAGGTAAGGTTCATGCACAGCATTCAGTATGACTTGGAGATTAGAACTCAACAGGAAATATGGGTGAATGTGCAAGTATTTGATGATCCCCTCGTGTATGTATCAAAGATG
>CAAKHB010007607.1:70787-119165 GCA_901007665.1 Aeoliscus strigatus | reverse complement strand
TATCATTGATGGGTATAGACAGCTGAGCCACTGGATGAGACACGACAGCATCAGGAGTGGCCAGAACACCCAGTCTGAAAACAGCACACTTAAGATTGACTAGCAGACATGATTTCAGGTTATCAAACAAAGAAGAGAGCAACGACGCCACTTCCCATGAAAGGTAAGGTTCATGCACAGCATTCAGTATGACTTGGAGATTAGAACTCAACAGGAAATATGGGTGAATGTGCAAGTATTTGATGATCCCCTCGTGTATGTATCAAAGATGAGATCTGAAATGTGCGTGCACACATGCAAGAAAAGTGCATGAAAAGGGTGAATAAGCTCGACGGGCAAGCAAAGCATTCCTTATAACCCTGTAGACCTAAGTCCATTGTAACAATCTGGGGAGAAGTCAGACACAAATCATTCTAAATCTGATGTGGGTTAATGTCCACAGAGTCATATTTGAACTCTAACAATGTTTGAACAACAACCGGGGCTGACGGTGGGCACTGCCCACGCTTCCCTTCCACTCCACATTACACCCAGTTACTGTCTACAGGAGGAAAATGATTCAGTGCAACTGGACAATATGTGTCAGAAATTCAATGGGACTACAAACAATAGAGAGCCATGACAATTCACCACCCGGAAGAAAGACGGCTACTTTTCATCAGGTTTTTCTCTCCAGCTTCTATTAACTTATCCCCTCTTAGGTTATAAAATAAACCAATGAGCAGTAATTCTTACATATCATCAAAGCCTCACTTAGTTCGTTAGTAAAGCAACAATACATGGAAAGTGACAGGATGTTCGCCCAACTACACAAGACAACTCATCACAAGATGGCAGCTACGTGAACGTAGGTGTAACAACAAATACTCAAACACTCTCCCATTTAGACTGCAGTAAATGTATCTGAATGTGTTCGTGTCATGAGCACCAGAACACACACATGCAGTGATGTCATGTGTGTAATTACTGGTGTACTACAATAGCTGCACAGCAAGAAAGGACGCACGCGGCTTTCAGAACTCTCACACCACTTTCCTCTGCCTCCGACCTTGTATGCTCTTAACGCAGTTAGCTGAGCATGGCGCTTGTGAGCCCATGTGAGTCTCATTACAGTCCAGGACAATGTGAAGGAATTCTGGGTAATAGGCGGTGAGCTGGCAGCTAGTGGGACTAATTGCTTTCTCCCTCACACTGCTGCCCGTCTCAGTCTGCGACAGACACTAATCACTGACAGCACCCGCAACATCCTCTTTTGCAAACCGAGCGTTAGAGGGGCCAAAAGGAGGAGTTCAACTCATGTGACTGCCGGATTAATCCCAAACTAATTTGGCATGGGTTGAACTGATGAAGTCAATTTTTGGTTCTGAAACTGACCCTCTGTTCGTTCCAGCTTCCGTCCACCAGTGCACTGCTGTAAAACCATTCCACACAAAACCTTCTCAAAGTAAAACAACCAGCTCAGTGTAATAAAAGCTTTGGTCTGAAGAAATGCCCTCTTTCCATGACAGAAATTTTCCACCAAAAAGATTCAACAAAACAAGCATCCGTCCCCAAAACACAAAAAGCTGCCCGCTTCCCAGACATCCTGCCAATAATGCTGAAGCTATAAGGTGAAGAACATGAGAAGAATTTCTCTCCAGCTAAACAGACAAAAACTATGAGATGTCCCCATGTTTTCTGATACTTACATAAACTGCCCATTGCGCTCAATTAGTGTCAGTAGTCTGGGCTCCTTCTGGTCAGCCCTCAGCTCCTGACCTCTCAGAGTGTGAGCAGCACAATCAAGGAATTATCGTGACTGTGGGTGAGAAAAGTGCCTGGATATCACAAGCACTGAGTTATTTAAATGACATGCTGCCGACCGCCCTTGTATAGGTAGGGCTGCAGTGGTGGAGTTAGTCTAGAGGCATTGAGTGATGATTTGTGAGAAAGCCATGCAAATTGAAAATAAGGAGGCAAAATAACCTGACAACACATGTGGCATTCGCAGAAGATCCGTGGATAGGTAGGCAGTGACAGCAAATATTATTAACGATCAAAAATGTGTTGTTAAACATAGTGTGTCATTTTGTCAGGTGTCATATTTTAATCAAAACAATAAAAAGAGGACGTTTGGTGACGTGGCATGGGATCTGTGAACTCTTCATAATTTGTTCTCTGTAACCACTAAATCCAGTGCTTATGCACCGCCACCTCTGTCGGTCAGGAGGGACGAAATAGAACTGATGTGACTCAGCCAGAAATCATTTTAACAGGGGTAAACAAGATTACGGCTGCAATTTTAGTCACATCATTTCTCCAGTGTAAATTGAGAAACTGCATGTTAATAGTAACACATTGTTGTAAAAGATACAACATTTACGTTTCTTTGTGTTTGAAAATGATTCGAAACATTTGAGGAGAGAATTACAAACTACACGTCCATTGTAACCTGTAGTAGGTTATTCAGAAGACTTAAGTGTGAAATCTTAAGAACAGCAGTCAGCCTGTAACTGTTACTTTAGTTTAACATTAAATATCAAACAGTTTGCAGCACTTTGCTCAATGCTTTCTTCGTGGATATTACAATTATGAAATCTGGGCTATACATGGAAGCGTTCCTGATATACGTCTAAAATTCACATAAATTACAAAAGAAATGATCAGTTTATCAGTTAAAACGATTATAAGAAAATCTATTATCTTTTGTTTGCCTTGTTTCATTGATGTAAATTCTCGAGCAAACGTCCTAAGGACATCTGAACTGAATCCTCACGTTAGCAAACAAGCTAAAGTAAAATAAGAACAGTGTTTCTTAAAGGATATTGCCAAGCACACATCGGTGGTTAACCCCAAAGAGGAATCCATTCTTACCACTGTACAGTTAAAAGCAGTATATCATTGGCAGACGGCTTTGTGTTTTGGTTTTCTTTTCGTCCAGGCGTTTGGAAAGAGAAAGTTCAAATCCCCACCCGGTGCTACAGCGGCGGCCTTCCGGGGTTACAGCTGTTCGGCTGTAGTTTGCTAATGCTAAACGCTTATTAGCTGTTAGCCGGCTGTCGTTCCTCAGCCGGGTTGTGTTATTCAGAGTCGGTCAGTCAAAATACTCCGAAGGACTCTCGCCATTCTGCCATGAAAAACGATATCCGCCTTCACTCGCGTGCAGCCCGGTGTGTGGGCGCAGGCTGGCAAATAACGCTAGTTAGCATTTGCTGTCAGCTGCTAACACTTGCTGTACTAGAGATGAAGGGAGAGTCTGACGGGGAGAGTCACACACATAGACATATGTCTGTGGTCACACACACTGCTGCACTCAGCCAGCTTCATCGGGTGGATGAGCAGCTGACAGCAAAGCTTTGGTGCCTTGCGCCACCTTCTGTCTCGGAGTGGGAAGCATAGTCATCACGTGTCACTGCGTTTAGTTTGTATCGAGGTCGGAAAAAACGTCACAGTGAGTTACGACAATGCTAAATTCAGTTCAATTCAGTTTTATTTGTATTATCCCAAATTCACCATTACCATTCAGTTACAAATACAGTGGACTATGAATCTATAACATTCTGTAATGATGAAATCACCATGAACTTGTGTTTGGCCAGTTTAAGATGATGTGTTAGTTATATTCAGATCTGTCACATTAACTGCCTCTGAAGACGAACGTGGAAAACTTTGAATGTCTTCCTACATGATTTATTACACATGTATCATTTGACAGATACATTTTCTGTCCGAGATATTGTATGACTATTATTATTATTATCATTAAAATACTGTACACATTAGGGGTTCAATGTATGTAAACGTTGTTGGTCCATTTGGTCCGTTGTTTGTCCATTGTTGGTCTACCTTCTAAAATAACTAAATTAATCGAGACAACATATTAAGCTATGTTTTCAAAATGATCATTCATTCTTCTACATTCTGCATGTTTTTGATCAGCCAGGGCGGTCATTTCACAGTGTCTCATAATTAATTGCTAAATAAAAAAACATCTTAATAATGTTATTCGTCATTGCCCTGTTGGATTTTTTTCAAGTCTGACTGCAAAATGTACTTTAACGGTAGCAGTATTGTTTAATCATTATAAGTCTTAATCTTGTGAATGGCGTAAGGGCTAGAGTCTTGATATGGCCAGATGTCTCCATTGGGAAGATCTCTTCTCTGCTCAACACTGTCCATCATCTCCACTGTCAGGGTGGAGGGACTGTAGGGGTCTGCTGCCCTGTAGGATTGTGTGAGGCGACGGAAGGACGACGTGTCTGAGATGTCATTCTCAAATAGGTCCTCCATAAGCTCCTTGTGTTGTCCACGAGATGCTTTCAGCTCATCGCTCAGGTCGGAAACCAGTTCCTTCACGTCCCTCACCAGTGTCGAGCGTAGACCAAACAGGCAGAGCAAGAAAACCAGACCAGCGCATATCCCAGAGACAAAATACAGAGCCACTCGTTCTGGCAGACCTGGAAAAGATCAAAAGAAACAAAAAGAAATCAAATACTCACGTAGATATAACACAGCAAATTATTTGTAGTTCACAGGAACCAAAGTCAGTCATGATGGGAAAAATCATCAGATTCATCATCAGTGATCAAACACGGTCGCTCAAACTATGTCAGGGGTAAATTATTATTTGACAGTGTGGGTAAAAACAAAGATACAACAACAGATCACATACTAAATATTTGAAAATATATATTTTATCATAAATGTTTTTCCTGAAAACATCAGGAATAATAGGTATTAGTTTTTTGTTGCATTGCTGACCACTTTAGAGGACTCAGTTGTTTGTAGCACAAACATACTAATACTCATAAAACCGCTTATGCAGGCCTAACTTGGGGTTTACAGGCGTCCATGCACATACCCAACATTTTTTCAAAGCACTCCAGGGAGTTGGTTAAGAACACGTTTTGAGGCCTGTAGGTGGGGCCAGTGTACCATCCACCTGCAGGCGAGAGGGGGCTCAGACACTGTTACAGTTTGTGGGCAGCAACAATTAGCATTGTTTGCGCTCTCACCATGCGTGTAGTCTGAGATCATGAAAGGATCTGTTGACCCTCGACCCACATCTTCCAGAAGATATCTGGGCACTAAAGAGGAAATGAGAGAAGGTTTTTTTGACATGATGCAGCGAACCGTGAAACAGAGCCCTCCGGTTTGACACTCACCGCAAGTGAAGGACACTCGCAGGTGTTTCCTGGTCCCAGGGAAACAAGGGTCCCCGAAGGTTTCAGTGTCGGCCATGAGTGAGCAGTTCACCCTGCCGTGACACCTGCGTGATACCTTCCTCAAGGCCGAGGGGGACAAACACTCTGGAGTAAATAAAATGAACGACGGGAATCACTGTAGACACTAATATGTGTGCTGCTGTAACATTACAGCTGTGATCACATGTAACTAGCTGAACTTTGTCACTGGGGTATAAATGATTACTAAGCAGTGTTCCATAACATCGGAATTACGCCAAATAAACAAATGCCTGGGGCGACACGATGTTGCAGTGGTTAGCACTGTCGCCTCATAGCAATCCCTGGTTCGATTTCTGACCTTTCTATCTGGAGTTTGCATGCTCTCCCCATGTCTGTGTGGGTTCTCTCCGGGTACTACGGCTTCCTCCCACCCCCAAAATCATGCTGAGGTTAACTGGTCACTCTAAATCACCCGTAGGTGTGAATGTGATTATGAATGGTTGTCTGTCCTTCATTTGGCCCTGTGATGAGCCGATGACTCGTCCAGGTTGTACCCTGACGTTCACCTGTTGACAGCTGGGATCAGCTCCAGCACGACCACAATCCGCAACCGGAACAAGCGGGAGATGAGGAATGAAGGAAACAAACTGGTGTCTCCATTTTCCATGTTGCCTGGACAACTGATTCTCTCCTACTGTTGCCACTAGATGACACCTACAGTAAGTGTGCGGTCACAGACCCATGCCGGTCTTCGGTCCAGACGCCTGAGGACAGTAGGGACTGCCGTGCAGCAGGTGTCCAAACGTGGCTGAGTAGATGGCGAGGACGGTGTCGTTCTTACACATCAGCCTCAAACGCTCATTCTCACACACCAGCCTTGTGCGGTGGTGCTCTGAAAAACAGGCGACATGATCCTTCTGATCAGAAGCCAGCAGACTCTCAAGGGTTAAAAAGGGATAGAGACAGCAGAGACATGCATTAAAAAAATCAATAACATCATCACCTCAAACCATAAATAAATGAAGTTCTGATCCCATAAAGTGTCTCAAAGCAGCAGCATGGTGTGTAGATGTCATGTATTGTATTGCGTGTAGCAGCTTACTGTACCTGGTTGGCATTTGTAGGAGACAAGAAGGTACTTGCTGGTCAGAGGGCAGGGGTCGTCCCCAAACACTGCTCTGATGACGGGGATTTGACAGGATCGCCGGTCCTGACACTCTGACAACACTTTCTGCAAGAGAACAAAAAGATCACTGGCCACTTTCACAGGTCGTGTGAAGATTGGACGTATATGTCGGTCCAGCCTCAAATTTGTACCTCAATGGTAACGGGAGATGTGCATTCTGTGTCCTCCACGGTTCCGTTTGACTTTGCAGAGGGACATAAATACTGATTGGGAACACGGCGTCCATAAAAGGCTGATAAGACGGCTACAGACGTCCTGGAGGGACACTCGATGGTGAGAGTGTCTCCTTCACAAGCGTGGGCTGTCTGGTTCTTGAGAATGTTGTGAAGATACACTAAAAGAGGACACAGTGTGTGTTTGTTAACCCTCCAGTGGCATTGTTTGGTTTATCCAGAGGCCTGTTTCACAAATCCACTTCAGGGAGTTTGTTTATCTAGAAATGAGCAAAAACTACAAATTGACTTCTAACATCAATTGAAATGAAAAAAGAAGATCAAACCAAATGTTTTTAGTTTCATACTGTATATTTGCATTCAGTTTACTGAAATCAGGAGAAATCTGCAGTTTAGAGAGTTTTCCTGATTTCAGAATGAACAAACTACAGCTTTTCACTAAACCCCATGCTCATGTTTCTGTTCCTGTTTTCTTGTAAAATGATTTAATACTTCAGTTCTTCTGAACCTACTGCTGTTTTTTTCCCGTGTGGGTCCCCCTCTCAAGTATCAACTTTTAATACATCATTTAAAATCACTGTCCGAGTTTGACAGGTCAACAATGTGACCATTCACTGCTTCTTTTTTCACTCCTTGCAACTTGTTGCCGGGTGTTGGCTGGGTGGAGTCGCACTCACTGGGTGTAGTTCTGGAGCTCTCCAAGACAACATTTGGACTATGACCACACATACAAACAATCACCACAATGGGAAATGGACACTGACGTGAAGTCTCCCCACCCATGTGTGTCAGTCCTACACGGTCATCTGTGACATAAATGTGTGGAAGTCATTACGCTTGAGGGAGAAGACTTAGTTCAATGTTAATGCTGTGATTGTGTGTGTGTGTGTGTGTGTGTTTCCTCTAAAGCAGTCTCTCAGAGCCAAAGAGAAGCAGACAGTACCAGGCACCGACACACAATGAACTATTCTTAGGCTTCTATCAACAACACAGATAATGGGGTCATATAGAGATTTAACAGGAACATGTCAACTGGGTTAATAACTTAATATGAACATCACCATAGTGTGACCACTCATACAGTTCAGATTATTACTTTGAGATCAACCGCCCCTTCTCTGTGACAATCAGTGTATCAAAACCAGGGTAACCTGATTTATTTTTTTAGAAACTTTCTTTTTCAAAACTAAAAAAAAAATTAATAAAGCGCAATTGTTGGACTTTTTCTTATGACAGAGTCCAGAAACAGCACTTACTGGAGAAATCTGGAGCAGACTGTGTGGTATGTATCTTCAGGGCCACCAGAAGAGGCAGGAAACAGAGAGATGGGTTGGAACTCCATGGTGTTGTCATGGTGCGTATCCTGTGTTGCAGACCTCTGGCTCTGTTGTGATGTCTCTCCTGTTGCTGATGACCAGGGAGACAGAGCGGTCAGTAGGTCAATGATGCCTTTGTGTTCACAGACCAGCCCCATGTCAGCAGTAAAAGAAAACTCAGGGCTACAGAGATGTGTGTGGTGCTGCTCTGACTGCTGTGTGTGTGTGTTCATACACAAAATCACAGTATGTTAAAGTCATATGACAATGTGGGCTTTATGAATCTTTTAACCCTTTGTAAGGCACTGATTGAAATACTTGGAAATGCAAAAGTTTAACCCCTTTGAGTTATTCGAGGATATTATTCTTACAGTTTTACTATTCTAATTTTTTGGATTTTTATTTCAATTTGTTGTTACAAGCCAATGAAGTTATTATACATAGTTTCTTGATAGTTTAGGACATTTGCCATTTTCCCCAAATATTCAGAAATATTCATATACCCGTGTGTGTGTGCGTGTGTCAGAATCTGAATCAGAATAACCTTATTTATTGCGGAGGGAAATTTCTTTGTGTGTGTGTGTGTGTGTGTCTGTGTGTGTGTCAAAATCAGACTCATTCTCTTGGAGCCACTTGTCGACTGAGAAGGTTCTGCATACGGAGATAAAGAGACTTTATTTCCAGAGGTCACTTCCAGCTTCTGCATGTGTCCAGAGATATGCGGCTCTATCTCCACCAGATAAAGGTTTCCTATCTTTGTGTTTGTCACACCGAAGGGAAAGGTCATTGACAAGTTACACATTTCCCCTCTTGATGTTTTTTTCCAGGAAATCTCTGCTGTTAAAGTTCCTGACAGTGTTGCAAGCATCGCTTCTTTCACTTTACTACTGTATAAAGGTTTTACTTTCTAGCCTTGACTTCCCCTTTGCACATCCTCTCTTACTCAACACTGTGTGACCATTGTTGTCATAGCAACCAAACACAGACCTGTAATAAAGTCACTGGCAGTGCTACAGGGTGTTGATGGTGAATCAAAAATAAATATCCGAATGGTCATTGATATATTTGAACACTCCCTTTATATCAGTGAGCGTAATAATGGTCTGATAAGTGGAAGAAGATCGATGGATGGTGTAATAATGGAGGCTGATAATCCAGGAAGAGACATTGCAATTGTGAGAAAGCACACAGGACACTCCCACAATATTGTCTGGTGAAATTCCAACACCTCAAATAAAAAATGTTACTCAAGTGATTAATTTTTCCTTGAAACTCTTTGGTGCGGCCGTCCTGAAGGAGGGGCTGCACCAACACTGAGACGATCTGGGAGTTTTCAGATTGCAGAAAAGGTCTGACTCAGACCTCCGGCTCTCTGCTTTCTTCAACTCCCCCAATGATGGATAGGATAAATATTATTTATCACATTTCCAGGATTTGTTAGGGATCTCAATGTGACGTGTTTATTTTCATCCTCCCATAGTCCAAATATCTACAGCAGATAAATGAAACAGAAACATGGCACGCTTATATCTTTTAGTGTTTCTCTAAATTCTAACTAAATTTGTGTAGTTGCCTCATTTCTCTCAGGTTCACCTGCAATACAATACATATGTGATTTAAATACAGGAAGTGCTGCTCTGAAATGAGTCATCCTTATTAATTAAAACATCCATAAGTACAGAAAGTTTCAGAAGGTTTTTGTTTTTTCATGCAAAGACACTGACAGAATCTAAGGCACAATGTATGATGTATGACAAATGTATCATCATATCTTTAAAGAGTAGATACAAAACACATCTATACTGTCACAGTTGAAACACACTGACTGATGGTCATACTTAAGAAACAGACTTAAAAGTTCCGACTGGACAAAATGTGACACTTGCAGAAATGTAGCTAATGCAAGCTTTTTCCAGACGATGTCAGCATTTTATTCATTATATCTATCTTTAAGTCGACTAACCATCATCCTTTCTAGTTACACTGTAGGTTACCTGACTGTGGTTGTATATGCATCACTGATAATACATACAATTTAATACTGAAATTGTTGTTCTTCTTTATGAATCAACAACAAATGAAGAAGTACCAACATAATGTTTCACTTTCACAATAAGTTATTAATGAGCTGATATTCAAAGACACTTTGCCAAATCAACCTGATTAGTATTTCTAGATAATCTGATATTCCCTTAATCAAATAAAACAAACTTTGAATATTCTCTCCTCCCTGGCCATAAAATGAGTCTGGGTGTGTCCAGTTTATCCTTTAATAAACAGTGGTGCAGCCTTGTGGTTGACGTATTCCCAGTCTATTATCCTCCTCATTGTTGCTTGTGAGAGGCTAAAATGGATGAATATGTGCTTTGAGTCATGTGAACTTATCACGTCCTGTATTTTGCCAAATGCAGATGGATCTATTTTAAGCCCATAGATTTTGACTTTGGGTATATAAGAGCATGTGCCCCACCCATTCTCTGGTTCCTCCCTCTCCCCTGACTTGTGAAGTGTGTTCGCAGAGATAGCCTCCAACCAGCCCTCAGACAAAACACAAGCGGTCCTGAGGTGTCACACTTCAACTCCTGACATCCACCACCACTGAGACTCTTGAGACCAGATCGGCACAGGACGATTTTCTGTCCTCGCAGTGGATATTTTTTGTGGGGGTGCACAAAACATCACTCTGACTGGAGCCTGGTGATTTAAAAAGTAAATAAGAACGTAACTGGGACGACATGGCACTGCGGCAGGACTCAGACAAGGAGCCACGAATTGAGTTGTTCATCAAGGTCAGTTTTTTTACACTTTAATTTCACAAATAAGTCGATTGTAGCTCTTGACGCCAACAACTCCAAACAAATTTGTGTGTTTGTTTTGTTCCTGTTGCTTAAATGATGTTTGAGTAAGTGAACTTCAGCATCAATCAAAGGACTGGAGCCATCCACAGCCACTGCCCAGTCTATAGTCCTGCTGAAGGACGCTGTGTGTTTTAACAGGGAACTCTGACCACATATGCTGTATCTTATCACCACACACCCAGACGGAGCAGAGAGCGTGCAGGGCGACTGGCCCCACGTCTCAACAAGGAACACCCACTGACTAACACACTCTCACATGCACACACAGACGCCTGTATCACAAAGTCACACCAAAGATTTTCCTCAGTTCTGGATTCACCCTCTTTCCCTCATCCCAGACTGGAAGGTGTTATCTCAAGAGTGTCTTCAAAGACATTATGTCTCCTATTATTGCAGCGTAAGGTCAATGTCAGATACAACAACATTCACTATAAAGCACCACATGTCCCAAATTTCACTTGAATGTGTTACTGGACAGTTCGGGGAACTGCTTGCCAAAGACGTTCTTTAATTTAATCTAAATCTAATATATAATCTATGTAGCTCAGAGAACCTCAGGTATGACTTTTTAGCAATCTGTGTGTTTTCACAGAGAGTTAAGGGGGAGCAAATGTTAGCATCTGTTGTCTTCCGCCACAACACAATGGCTGCTTTTCCCTCAGCCAGAAATACCCCAGACACTCCTTGTGCTCCTCGATTGTTTGTAAAAAAGAAAAGAAAAGAAAGTCTGACTCATTGTTTTCTAACATCCTTTCATACCAGGCAGGTCATGATGGAGAGAACGTGGGCAACTGCCCCTTCTGCCAGAGGCTCTTCATGGTGCTGTGGCTGAAAGGAGTCAAGTTCACAGTGACCACTGTTGACATGAGGAAGTAAGCACCCCTGCTGCACCCCTCCTCTTCCTGAGCATCTGGTCGGGGACTTTCACACAGAACCCTGTTACTTAAGTGTTTTCCTTCAATAATCCAAAGCTGTCAGTGTACAAAGTGTACAAAGACCCTGTGTGGCCTCCAACCAAACACCTCCTTTAATTCAGCCTTTTATTGTGTGAAGTTCTCAGGGTCATTACTGGTGTGCAAATAGGATCAGGAAAGGATATTGACAGTCGAGTGATTCAGAACATACAACCGACCCCTTATACGGCTGACCACTCCCAGTGCCGTGTGTTTTTACAGCTAAACCCACAGCAGATGATTAAATCATTCATCTATAATGACCACATTTGATTTGAATTGGCCCCATAACGAACGCATTCTCTGAAACTGTAGTGTTGCTTATCCCCCACCCCACCACCCATCTCGACAGGAAGCCAGCAGAACTCAAGGACCTGGCCCCGGGGACGAATCCTCCTTTCCTCCTCTACAACGGCACCCTCAAGACGGACTTCATCAAAATCGAGGAGTTCCTTGAGCAAACACTGGCCCCTCCCAGGTATTGTGTGCTTGGTCATTCCATGAATATTAAAGGTGTGTTTACAAACATCATTCCCATGAAACAAATGTTTGCTCTCGTCTCTTTCCCAGGTATCCTCATCTCAGCCCGCTGAACAAAGAGTCCTTTGACGTGGGTGCTGACATTTTTGCAAAGTTCTCAGCTTTCATTAAGAACAGCCCAAATAATGCCTGTAAGTCAGGGTCAGCAACAGTTCATGTTCTTCGTTTCTAACAGTCGGATCTTTCCCCAATATGAAGGACTAATCACAGATCCTGCCTCTTTCAGTTGTTGTTGTTTGATGCAAGATTAAACTGAACAATTGTCTTCTGAAGAGCATTTGTGGTTTTAACTCTCCAGTTCAAGAGAAAAACCTGCTGCGGGAGTTCAAGCGCCTGGACGATTACCTGAACTTCCCCCTCCCAGAGGAGATTGACCACAACTCTACAGAAACAATCAGCATCTCCTCGAGGAAGTTTCTGGACGGGGACCGTCTCACCTTAGCTGACTGCAACCTGCTACCCAAACTGCACGTGATCAGGGTGAGCGACAAGTGGGAATGAGCTTTAATACTTGCAATGGGAAAATGACTGTTACATAATAATGTGTACATGTAGTAGTACAACAATCCTCTTCCCACACAGTGTCACTTTTACTCCACTGTGAAATGCTCAGCTTTTGAGGATAAGACATGAATTTAAACAGAAAGTAACAGAATACTGAGCACTCAACATGTTTGGTTTTGTGATAGTTTATACCGGAGTCTTTTTTGTGTCATGATATATCATGACATTTAAATGTCTCTGTTGGTTAAACTAACTAAATTAACTCTCTTAGATAAAATAATATCATATTATGATATTATCTTTGAATCTACTGAGAAGCCACTGAATTCAACTTTGTACAAACTCTTACCTGAAGCTTCCACAGTCAAATGAATTACTGTACAGATGAATGATATACAGTATTCATATTTTTATGTGTTTTTATTTTAGTGACAGTGCTCTTGTCCAACCTCTACAGTGTCTGTTGTGTTCCATGTTTGTCATAATGTCTGCTGATGAAGCTCCTTTCCATTTCTTTCAGGTTGCTGCCAAGAAGTACTGCAACTTTGACGTCCCAGCCGAGTTCACAGGTGTGTGGCGGTACCTTCAAAACGCCTACGAGAGAGAGGAGTTCAAACAAACGTGCCCGGGTGATGTGGAAATAGAGAAGGCTTACTTCAGTGTGGCCAACAACAGGAAATAAATCACCCATGTCGTGCACACCCTTGCTGACATTTACCACTGGGGAGCTGTGGAGGGCGCTACAACCTACAACAACAAGACGTGGCAAAGAAGCTGAAAAAAGTATAAGAACGTTCAAGTCTCCAGTCACAATCTAAAGTTCTATTGGTTGTATGTTTTTCCAAACAATAACAATAAGTTATAAAAATGCCACAATGAAAAGGTCTCATGTGCAATTCACTGTTAATGTAATTTAGCTTTTTTGTTTATAGTGTATATATTTGCTTTGCTTATTATGATAAAACACCATAATTGAAATAAAGATGATTGTCAATGTCACAGACTTTGTATTTGTATGAAAAAAATTAAACACACTATCTCACTCTATCTCACTAATAAAATAGTTGATGTTTTTTTTTTGTTGCCATCATCAGTGTCTTTGAAACACTACAGCCAAAAAAGACTAAACGTATATTTCTGATATTCAACTTTATTTTCAACAATGACAGAAAGAAAATCCCCAAAATACATTTTCTGTTGATCAGCTGTAGATGATGAAAATGTGGTTTATAAGTGGAAAAAGAAAAGTTCATGAAGAGCGAAGGACGTGTTTCCAACCGTGTTGGTCTCTAGTTGGTCACACAGTATTTCCAGAAACAAGCTGTCAAAGCAGAGAGTGAAAAGAATTAACAACAAAACAAACACATCTTCTTACCCTGTAACATTTATCAAACTAAATGACTGGCAGTTGTATGCACACAATAATGCAGTACAACTTTTGCTTATGATTCATATATTGCAATGATCTATAAATTTTGTAATACTGTGTTTTTTTTCTGAGGAGCTTGCTTGTTGGATTGTAGTGTCCACCGGCTGGACCGATGCTTTCACCCTACAGAAACATGCATGGTGGCTCCAGAGCTAACAATAGTCACCCACCTCTCTTGTTCGTTTTTGGCAAGCTCTGCTCTGATCTGAGAAAACCTTGTGAGCGAAGCTTGTCAGCTGCAGCCAGCTTCAAAACGGCTTCTCTCAGATCCTCAACCTAAGAAAAAAAAATCAAATATGAGGCACTGATGGAGATGATAAGACTGTACTTCCATTTGCATCCTGCCTTACTATATTTGCATATTTATCATGTTGTGCTGAATCCTTGGCCCCTAAAACAAACATAAAACGGGAAGATACGTTTATGTCAACCACTGTTTGTTTATTATCACAATGCAAATAGGTGCTAACTGTTATTACCTTTATTCCACAAATCTCTCTCCCCATTGTTTGGCATCAATAGAGGATAGAGATTATTCCCATCCCTCTGCTTGCTCTCAGCAGCGTTTCCATCCTCCACCTCTGACACCAGTTTGTGGATGAAATCTGTTGAAATGTCCCTCATCAGTACAAGAGAGTTCAGGAGTAATTAAAAAAATAGACTTAATATTAAAGGCAAATTAATGGCAGGCAGATCATATCTTTACATAGCGGATTGTCAGCAATATGAACAATCTCAGTCATGAGATTGACTGACCTGTTCTTTGTACATAATGTGGGATATAGAATGAATAGAGTTACACAGTTCAGGATGTAATTAACAAATCAAACAAGAAAAAAATGTAAGCAGTGGGACTGAGAAGCAGAGTGTTGGTCTCACCTGCCTGTGGTTCCAGGTTGGACTCGTACACAGGTAGAGCATGTGTCCATCTTGAAGAAAAAAACACAGCTACGAGGTAAAACACAGCTACAGGAAGCATGATGACTTCTTCTTTAGACAGCCTGAGCTGGACTTCTCCTCCACTTGGCCAAGAACTTCACTTATATATCCACAGAGGCCATCCATCACCAACTGATCAATACATTATCATCCCATCCGTTCGCCTTCCAAATGGATCGGGCGTCATCGACACAATTTAGGGGATCCTGTCAATTCAGCCGGAGCCTATCTGTGCTTGTACAGAGAGGCCTAACAAATGTTTGCTCTCCTGCACCAGTCAGTGGCTTTTTGTCTGAAAGCACGTCTATGTGATGGGCTGCTCAGAAGTACCATTGCTCATGTCTGAGATCACAGGTACACAAAGCCTGGAACTGTGTCACCGCAGGTTTCTACGTCATTCAATGTTGATCGAGCAGCAACTGTCTCATGTAGCAAATAGGTCACATTATAGATGTGCATAATAATCCTTGATGATGGAAAAGCTGAAATTGATGTTCCTAAAACATTTTAATATATATGTATAATATATATTGAATATACGATATACTTTGTAAATTTTTCAACCTCAGGTGATCGGATACATGTCTAATAATTGAGTCCATTATCTATATATTTAGTGCGATGTCTTTTGCATGTATTTATCGACTACAAAGTGAAGGAGTGGAGCTAGAATGGCACGGAATAATATGAAGGAGTAAAATTGAGAGGAGTTTTTGTTTGCTGGAGAAGAGTTTTGATCTGCAGGGCTTTTAATCAAACTGAAAGGACACGAATGCTTTTCAGATGAGGTGGCAGGTGACTGATTACTTCTCATCAACTCTGACATTGTTGCTGAAAACAACATTTGATACATCATGTTGGCTGAAAAAAGTGTTTAGTTTGAAAGTCAGTTTAGTAATTTGTGTCATGCAGATGTTGATGATGAAGTTTATTGTGGGATTCACATCGTCCAAGTATTAATCCACTGAAAGTATGAAAATAAAACAAACATACTAATACAGCATATCAACCACCTCTCGGTCAATCAGGAATAATCAATAATAGCTAAAAAAAAAAAAAAAAAGATGACTATTTACAAATGAAAAACAATTTTAAAAATGAAATTCTGTGCATGTTTGTTTTGTTTATGGGTCATAAACAAAACAAACAAATAAATAAAATATATCTTGGTTTGGGGAAAACTTTAATGGGAAATAAGAATGCAAAAGTCATTACTACCAACTACCAAAATAGCTATAAATACATTGTTGACTAATATGTAATATCAATATGTAAAAACAATGAACAAGTCATTAAACGTTTGACTTGTTGTATGAAATATATGGTAGCTATATAAGTATGAATAGATTTTAAATAACGTTTTCTAAATGAAATTAGAAAAAAAATAACAAAAATGTACACAAGTAGCTCACAGTAGCCGTGACATTAATGGACGGGACCCGAGTCACGTGACAGAGAAGCGGAAGTCGGGGTCGTGTGTCGAGGACTCAGAGTCTGTGAACATGCAGCTGCCGAGCTGACTGGACCGATGATTCTGGCCGCTGTCGGTATTCGAGTCTCACCGAATAGTAACAGTGGGAGCGACGGCAGGAGCGGCGACGGACCAGCAGCGTGTGTGACCCTCGGTAGGAACCGGAAAGCGTTGTTCGACGTGTTGACGCTGCCAACCGACGAGGGGAAGCTAACTGCTAGCTTGCGCTTAATGGCTACTGAGCCCCGAAGTGCTCATTTAAGTCCCTTTACGTTAAGGTCAATGGTCCAAATACTGACGATTGAAAAACTACAAAAGGCTTCAGTCATGTTTCGTCCAACCAAATGCGAGTTAGCATTTCCTCACCAGGAGGAAGTAATGGGTGTTATTTTAGTGTTTTAAAGTCAAACTGAATCAACAACAACAACAACATTATGTGAGAGTCACGATTGAGCCGAGGGACGAAAATGTCTTCACAGTATTTATTGAAGGTCTGTCGGAGATGTGTATTCATCTGACTGGACATGAGCATAACTATTTACTACAGTAACAGCATTTAATTCGACTGGTAATTATCTATCTCAGTGAATTAGATTCAATATAATTGTATATTATTGTTAGTTGGATTGTCATTGTCAAGTCATTTATTTTTAATCTCGAAAGTGTGACGTAGGCCATTAGTTTAAGGGTGATGATATACAATAGTGATCAGAAATTTAAGCAGCCAACTATATAAAAACACATTCACTAACTTTTGGTGTTTGTACAGTACTATGACAAATCAAACATTGTAAACTCACACAACCTTGGCCAAGTAAAACCGCTGAAAAACACAAAGGGCATGAACACATTTAGCTGAACCCTCCACTGCCATTGGCTGATGCCAGCATGCTGCCTTCATACTATATGAATCGTATATTTGGAAGGACGATTCGGTATTCCTGGTTTCTCTTCCAACGACAAAAATTTGAAGTTTCTGCGTCTTTCGGGCTCACATAAGTCAAAGACATTCATCTGCAATTTTTTTATTGTAAATACCTCTCCAAGAATTACTGAGCTTGTCTTTCAGGTGACATGTCAGATTGATGGATGTTCATGTTACACTAAAACTCCACATGTATCCATGACTGAATATAACTTATTGGCCTTGGATGTCATTTGTCAGCTTCACTGAACCAGCTGTCCTGCCTCTTCATGTCGTCTTGCTCTGTGCAAATTGGATTTGTGCTGTTTTTTGCTGTACTGATGGTGCTGTTTCAAAAATGGCTGAAATGATGAAAGTCAAAGTCTGCTGTACCGGTATGTACAGGAAATACACAGAAGCAACATTTCTTTCCATCGACACGGTTTGCAAGCCAACATAGATAAGAAATGGAAATAGATGAAAAGAAATAAAAATGGAAGTACTCAAACAAAAAATACAAAAGAGAAATGTATAGAAAATGTATATAAGGCACAGTCAGGTTACATGAACAATATCCACAACTGAATATTGTAGCAACATTGTGGTAAACGACATGAAAGAGCATTATGAAATTCAAATGCCCTATTGTTGATTATATTGTTTAAACAAACTACTAAATAAAAGCCGTAAAATACCTTATACTCAGTAATATATTGCTATTTCTTCTGTTCAGTGCTGCCAGAATGCTGTCTGAAGGAGGCTCCTTCATGAGGGGGATGCTCATGGGAGGTCTGTTCTGCTTGGTGCTGTCGCTCCTGGGTAGTTTCAGCCCGGGCACCGAGTCGGGGACCGAGAACCATCAGCACCATCACGTCAAGGCCCCGAGCAAAGATGAGCTGAAACACATCTCTGGCTCTCAGGTGCAGGACTTGAACAGTCATGTCCGTGTCTATTGCGTCATCATGGTGCAGCCCAAGAACCTGGTTTACTGGGCTACGGTTGTGGACACCTGGGGCAAACACTGCGACAAGCCCGTGTTTTACACCTCCGAGTCATCTAAGGCCCTGGATGCGGTAGATCTAAATGAAAAGGATGAATGGGCAAGATTACGCAAGGCGCTGAAACACGCGTATGAGAACGCCGGGGATCTGCGCTGGTTCTTTGTGGCACAACCCACAACATTTGCCATCATCGAAAACCTCAAGTACCTGTTGCTCACGAAGGATCCCAGGGAACCGTTCTACATGGGTCTTGCTATGAAGTCAGGGGAACTTGAGTTTGTGTCGTACGACAGCGGCATCGTTCTAAGCTATGAAGCTCTGACGCGGTTAATGCACGTGTTCCAGGACGAGGACAAATGCCCAGAGAGAGGCCGGACCATCTGGAAGCTGAGCGAGGACAAGCAGCTCGCTGTGTGTCTCAAGTACACGGGCGTGTTCGCGGAGAACGGGGAAGATGTACATGGCAAGGGCTTGTTCAATAGCCAGAGTGTCGACAGCCTGATAACGGACAGTATGAAGACCAACCCCGATAATGTCGTGGAGGGCTGCTGTTCCGATATGGCCGTCACATTCAGCGGCATGACGCCAAACCAGATGCAGGTGATGATGTTTGGAGTCTACAGACTTCGTCCGTACGGGCACGATTTTCATGACTGGCTATTATTTTACCCCCCGGAAGGTTCCGACAACGACTAGAGACGCAATCCCTGGATCTGGCATTTTAAATTGCTTCTTCTCTTCTGGCGACAAAACTTGGGGGAGATGGGTTTTCTTATGCTGTTTGTTCAGAGAGGGAAAACTTGTGTGTGTTGTTGTACCTTTTGCACAATCAGCACCTCATTCTTCTGTGGTGGTTAACACAGGTGATGGGTGGGCTGTCCTTGGAATCCAGATCGAGCTGGAAGAAATGTCAATAATAAGACGTGGGCATTGACTACCTTGGTTGTCTGGTTCTTCTAATCATATGATATGCCTTTAATGTTTTGTCTTTCTGTGGCGTGTCAGCTGCAATAGTTAAATGGTTTCTAAATGTATTTATCTCTTCTTTGTTCTTAACCATTAACAATGTTTGAAAGATTGTAGGGAAGCACCAAACAGCTGAGAGTCTGACATGTGAAGTCTAAGTATCAGTCCATTTCCTGCTGGTTTGTTTATGTCCACACATGAAGAACTGACCCTCTCTGAAGTATGTTTATTGCACACACAGAAGACACTGAAGATGTTTTCTGTGAAACGTTCCAGTTCCTCTGGGAACAGATGTCCCTTTCCTTCTGGTGGCAGGTTTCTAGCTGGGTAAATGACTTGTGGGGGAAGACAAAGATAACAAATAAATTTGTAAAACTGCCGTCAGACTTGATGATTTTATGGCTTTTAAAGATTCTTTCTTGATAACATGCATCAGTGTTGCACCTTCTCCATGACAAGAACTTAACAACATAGATGTTGGAGGCTTTGTGATACTTCGGTAGAGTCAGTGAAGGAGGAGTGGAATGTATCAAATAAGACACATTCCATGAAGCCTCTAGTCTTCGAATTCTGTTTTGTTTTGTTTTCCAGAGATATAAGGGATAAAGCAAAAGAGCAAGCAAAGAAAAGGTAAAACTGAACTGGAAACACATGTATGCAAATTAAATCCAAATGTATTTCGAAGGAATAAACTACATAGTGTGCTGTGTGACGTGTAACAATGTTAAAGGAAAAACCCCTTGTCATTTTGGCGTTTGTGAAAAGCACAGTTCCCATGCAAACCAACAAATAGGCTCCAACATATTACAGAATCTCATCACTGAGCTTTTCACGACTGATTTCATTTTTCACCCATCAAGCCAGCTTTTTACCTAACAGCAGAAGTCAAAGCAGAATAAGTCCACCAACTCTGTCAGCCTGCCACTGCTGTTTTCACAGATTCATATCCTCTATGGCTGAGCACACGTTTGACGTAATTACCGGATGTCAACTTTACTGGGAGTAATAAAGTGTACAAACTTGCCATTTTGATTTCAAGGTTTCCACTACTATGTGTCAAAGTCTCATCGTTTATAAGATCCAAGGCAACAAATCATTCCGCAGGGAAGGAAGATCTTTTATTTGTACATTTGGCAGCAGACAGATCACAGCTCAGTCTGTAGAAGTAACCAGACGACTGGCAGCTAATGCCTCGCTGTCATGAGCTCCACACGTTCCAGTGGTGCAATGGTGTTGATCACTTGTACGTCTTCATGTGCCACAATCCATCATTGAGATAGTGAACGTTCTCAATTCCAATTCCCTTGTTTACTTTTTCTCTGCAGGCAAAACACACACATGTCCACATTAGAGTCACTCATGAATGCAGCAACCCAATCAGAATTCTTGCTGCTGAGTTCATAACCCTTACATGCTTTCTGCAGACATTTTCATGACCCCAACACAAAGTGCATGTTGCTTCCCCTCTGCCATTATGGCCTGCGTTCACTTGTTGAGGATAAACTGAAGTGTATGTTGACAAAAAGGACCAAATCCTTTGGCAGATGCTAGGATGTCACAAATCATTTTGTAGAAATGAAATCAAACCGTTTTGTGCAGAAAAAGGATACGACTACTGTGTCAGATTCTGCCGGGTAAAGTTTCGCGCCTGGTGATGTCAGCCCCGGGCACATGATGTTGGCTCCACTTAAGACAAATTTGATGGCCCCTTTGTCAACTTGCTGATGTGGGAGAATGAAAGGATCTATAAGGGAAAAATGTGTTTATCAGAGTGACAATGTACATTCACAAAACCGTCAATGAACGACAGGACATCTTACATTTATGCAGCAATCTAAGTGTTGGATAAAATGGTCCTTCTCTCTGTCTGAAGAACAGCAGCTCTCCATTTACTGTCAAGATTTCAATGTGTTCGTGGCTGCAGGAGGAATAAGACACCTTAAGGTTACAGAAGAGTCACTGCCCAGAAGTGAAATCAGACGCGTAAAATGATAAATCATACCATCTCACTATTTTGACAGGGTCCTTTTTTGGCATGATGTGATTGAGCCATGATTCGATGTCAGGAAACTGCTCCAGCAGCTGATTCTTGATGCCTTTGATCACTGATGTTTTCAACTGAATACAGTTTGACACGTTCTCCTTCTCATCAAATCTGTAAAACAACACAGAAAACAGTTTCACCCACAAGGTGCGTGTTGAAAATTAGAACATCGCAAAAGTATGTAAATTATGTTTGGGGATAAAAAAAAGATCGGTTTCTATCATTTAAACGTTTAAATTATCCACTTTACACTCAGTATCTCGACCTCTCTTGACCAGACATAACATTAGGCTTCACTAAATTAATTTAATCATCTCTGATGTGCTAAAATAGTCGCATGTGTACCAGGATACTTCTTGTATCCAGACATGGACAGTTTGTCATGTGACAGTACTGTCATTTAGCTTTTTTAATGTCGCTTCTTGGCCGTAACCTGAAGTTACATGTTCCATATATACGCCTCGAAGCCGATATAATAACAATAATAATAAGGCTATACATATTTCAGAATGTGTCCTAAATTGAGCATGCACAAACTTACAAACGCGGCTAATGTGTTAGCATTAGCCACAACACAGGAATATTTAGCTACGTACTTTTTAAACATCCTCGTTGGTCAACGTTACAGTCCTCGTTAACCGGGTCAAAGTTAAGGTACCGCTGCTCCCCCAGATAAGGTCAAGTAAACACAAACAAGTAAGGAAATACAGTGAAGTTGTGAAATAATAATTAGCACGTCTGGTGGCAACGACAGGCCGGTGGTGTGAGCTAGCTACGTCAATTTACGACAGTTGGATCGTCATACGGCAGGTGCTATCCAGTTCTATTCTGAGTCGCTTCCATCCATTCTTGACACAAGTGGAGGGTTCAGATCCTCAGTGCTAGAAAGATTTGGACTCATAAAACCAGGGGTTGGACCGATGTGTTTCTTTTAATTTAAACTGTGAAATATGTAGTTGGTGTTTGACCTTTTTCTATAAAAAATATGATTTTGTACAGATAGGAACAAGTTCAACGTGTAGATTTTTTTTTCAAACGAAAAACCTGGTTGTATTAGCCATTCAAGGGTATTTCAGCTGGGTTGAGGGAATAGGCAAACATAAGATAATGAATGATTTCAAATGAGAATTAAAATGCATTTTCCAATTACAGGTATCAAATAATAATAATAATAATAATTGATTATAAATATTATATTATACATATCTCATTCGACTTCCTGCAATGTATGGGAGTCATTGTCGTGATTCTACTAGTCACACGAATAATAGTATAATCTATTAGAATAATAATAGAATAGAAAGTACTTTATTCATTCCGTGAGGGAAATTCACATGTTACAGCAGCCAATAAGGTAAAAAAACAGAAGAGACAAATCTTGGTACACACAAATTACTTGCAAATCTAAAAAGAGAGTTTAACAAAAATGAAAACATATTTACAAATAGTTTTTTTAAGAAAGGGGTAAATATACAGATGTGATCATACATGAAACGTTACAAAGGTGTGCATGTATTATTTAATATCTAAATCCAGCAGGAATCACCTTTGGCAAGAAACGAATGTGGCTGTGGATATAACGCAGATTTCATTTGGACATGGCGCCATCTTATGGCGAAAACTGTTAAAAGCGCCATAGTCCTGCAAAAAAAAAAAAAAAAACACGCTGTGCAAAAAGTACTTTTGTACAAAGTACTTCCGGTGGGGTCAGCGACTAGTTCCAGACACGAATTTTCCCCGTGTTTACCAACGGGCGTTTTTTTTTCCCTAGCAGCCTGATCTGTTTTTGTTTCAACTTGTTCTTTGTCGTAAATCACCGGTTTTAACGAGTGCTCGACCCAACCGCACTCCCCGGACGAGCCCGAGACGCGGTTACACGAGCTAGGCGAAAAGAGGAAGCAGTAGCCAACCATCTTTCTTCTTATGCCAGCAATAACAAGAAAGAGACCAGGCTAGATTCAAGAGGAGCAGATTAGTTTTCAGTTTATTGTATATTTTTAGTGGCGTAGAACCAGGGCGAAGCAGCTTTCGTGTTAGCTTAGACCAACGCTCTCGGACGCAGAGCTCATCCCCGGTTAGCCTGGAAGTTTCGGAACAGAAGACTGGCTGTTAAGAATTAGTATTCCCGTTTTTTCATGTTTCCAACAGGTTTATCTTCCCCTAACCCCCCACCACCGCCAACCCAGGAGGCTAGACCCACCGCTACTGATGTCAAAGCGGACAGCGGTACCATCACATCTCCGAAGAAGAGGAAAATAAACGGCTCCGAGAGGGAAGACACCAGCGACACGATCTCCCCGTCGCCTCCGAAGACCCTCAATTCCTCCTCCTCCTCCTCCTGCTCTCCCACCCCGGTGCACATACAGAAGAAGTTGAGGTTCGAGGATTCGGTGGATTTCATTGGACTGGATGTGAAAATGGCTGAGGAGGCTGCTGTCGCCGCCGCTTCGTGCTCCAATAACAAAAGCAAAACGGTGTTCCTGGCCGGCGGCGTGGGGCATCATGCGAACGGACTGACGAAAACCGCAGGATCCGGGACCTTCTCCAACAGTAAACCCGGTGCTGCCAAGAAACTAGTGATCAAGAACTTCAAAGGTAGCAGATCCACCGGGGGGGTGGGGGGGGTCCCTGGGGTTTAGGCTTAGAACCCCCGAACCTGTCCACAAGTTGATTTCATGTGCTGACACATTGCTGGACCTGCATCCTGCTGTGGTCCATCTGAGACAGGAGGCCCAATGCAGTCTTCAGAGTCCGTAGTTGTCCAAAAAGCAATTCGAATTCGAATTCTACCTTCTTACCACCAATTACTAGAAACCCAGGTCCTAAAATGAACTTCAAGGGGATGGGGTCTAATGTGTTTTTTAGTGTAAATTCCAAATAATGTCTCATTTATTCTGATTGTGTGGTGAATGTTTGGTCCTATCTGCATGTATTTATCAAAAGGTAACAGCAGCATTAGTGTAGCTGTGGTCATTTAACAAAACTAAGGGTTAAAGGCAGTATATTGGTTCACAGGTTGTGTTCATGTCTCTTTTAGACAGCATGAACATGACCTATGTCTGCTTCTGATCAGACCACCAGTGGGATGGGTTTGTTTTTGTTTTTTTTGTTCTGGTGTATTGCTTATTGATGTACCTAGTCATCACAGAAACAACCACTTAGAAAAATATGAAATCATATAAAACATGTAATTCAACAGATGTACTTAAATCTGACTTATTTTCTGATGTGTTAGAATTTTTTTTTAACAGAGTTGGAAATAGCAATCTGATCTTGCAATGCAAACATCTGCCATATTTTGCTGAAATTGTCACATTTATTTTTGAGAGTATTGACTAGTGAAGAAGTCCAAACGCAACGCCCAATAAGAGAATCTTCGATGTTCAGTTAAATAGACCAGCTGCCTCAACTAGCACCACTAGATACGCTGCTGCAGTTGACAGTGTTGTCAGAGGAATCTGTGTTTTTGTTCCAGAAAAGCCCAAGTTGCCAGAGAACTACACACAGGAGACCTGGCAGAAGCTGAAGGAGGCAGTTGAAGCCATACAGAACAGCACTTCAATCAAGTACAATCTAGAGGAGCTTTACCAGGTACCGCATCAGAGGAAGTTGACTCTGCGCTCTTTGGATCGCTGCTGCCCTGTTTGAATGTTCTCTCCCTTGCTTTCCACTCGTCTTATCCCCCCAGGCTGTTGAGAACCTGTGCTCCCACAAGATATCTGCCAAGCTATACAAGCAACTGAGGGCCGTGTGTGAAGACCACATCAAGGCACAGATTGATCAGTTCAGAGAATATCCTTTTCTGATGTCTGGTTATTAGTTCGGTTACATCCCAACCAGCATTAGGTGCTGGTTATGTAGCATCATTTATTAATCCAGACCCCTTTTGCCTTAACGCTGCTCTTACGGACGCCCTGGACAGCGTGCTTTTCCTGAAGAAAATTGACAAGTGCTGGCAGGATCACTGCAGACAAATGGTACGATTTACAGCCACAACAAGCGCAAAATACCTGCTTGATTGTGTTACACCTAAATGAAATGACTGCACACTTCATATTATGTTATGGTTAACTACTAGAACATGGGTGGTGTTTTTTTTTTTTCATGTCGAAAGATGTCAGTTTGATTTCTATAGACGTCACTTTTTCAGCTAGGGGGCTGGATAGACAGTCATAGAACACAATATTATGTGGGTCTTGACAGTTTGGTCAAAGTGCTCTAAAACAGCAGGCAGTAGGGGGCTCTTTGCGCTGAAAATGGCTGGCAGCCAATGAGTGAAGGTCTTTCCTTAAATTCTTAGGCCTCGTAGAAGGTCTGTTTCTTTTTAACTTCAAAACATCAGTCTGTAAGTCTGAGCTAAATGACACTGAATCAGAATTCTACTTTAATGTCGGTAAAAAATGATGCTCATGTTCTTTGTTCTTTGTCATTCTTCCTCAGATCATGATTAGGAGTATATTTTTGTTTTTGGATCGCACCTATGTTTTACAAAATTCAATGCTGCCGTCAATCTGGTGAGTGAACTCCGTCGCTTCAACAAGCACAGACGTGTTTGAACATGGTCAGTGAACGAGCTGCTCTCATCTGCAGGGACATGGGTTTGGAGCTGTTCAGGTTCTACATCATCAGTGACCTGAAGGTCCAGAGTAAAACCATAGACGGGATTCTGCTGCTCATTGAGAGGGAGCGAAGCGGAGAGGCAATCGATCGCAGTCTGCTGAGGAGTCTGTTGAGCATGCTGTCTGACTTGCAGGTAATCAAACATGACTCCTCATCATTTATCATATCAATTATACACACATTAGTGTCCTCTGGCGGACACGATGTGACTGTGTAGTGAAAGCTAGGATCACTTGAATTCCATGTTTTTCATCCTGTACGTTGCTGGTGTTTGTGAGCAGCACCTGCACGTTGTGTGATGAGCTGCCAGTCTCCTGCAGATGAATGACTTTAATGACACCAGCCTTCCCTCTGATCCTGACAGATTTATCAAGACTCCTTTGAGCAGCGCTTCTTAGAAGAAACAAATCGATTGTACGCTGCAGAGGGACAGAGGCTGATGCAGGAGAGAGAGGTGATTTATGTGACTCTCATATACATTGTTGTGTTGTGGTATTTCATTTTAATTGTGTTTTTTTTAACAATCAAAATGGTGATACACGGAATCCTTCCACCTCATATCTCGGGCATTTGAAATCTAAATTGCTCCATCAGGTTGGTCTTCCAGCCACACGAAGACATGTCACGGTCTCTTCTGTGTTTCCACCATCTACATCTCCAGAGATTCAGAATACAGTTGTAATTTGGAAAATATATTTATGTCTCACATACTGTACCGCACCACTCACACCGTGAAATGAGGCAGTTTCACTACCTACACACATTCATCCGCTCACCCCTGCACAAGTCACTCCACATGTATATAACATGAGCACATTCAAGATAAAATGTACTGAACTGACACTCTATCATGGCTGTTTCTCACTTAATTACATTTTTGTCCCAGCTTAGGAATTCTTCCAATTATGTTCATCTGCTCTGTTCTGTTCTGTCCTGATTTTCACTTTCTGTTTTGTGTAAATCACTTTGTCATTGGTTAATTCTATGTAAAGATATGCTGCTGTTAAAAAATAAATAGAAAATAAAATAGTACTGAGAAGCTGATCATTTTTTCCTTGATTTCTACATCATGAATATATTTGTTTTGTCCAAATTGTTCAGGTACCAGAATATCTCCATCATGTCCACAAACGGTTGGAGGAGGAGGCGGACCGAGTCATCACATATCTCGACCAGAGCACGCAGTGAGTGTTGGTCCTCGGTACTCTGCTCACACAAATTTGATTGGTTGTAGCTCAAAGCTTTTTCTTTCCCTTTTAGAAAACCACTCATTGCTACTGTGGAGAAGCAGTTGCTGGGTGAACATCTCGGTGCCACGCTGCAGAAAGGTTGTTTTTCTTTTTCTTTTTTTTTTTGTTTGTTTGTATATTTCAGTGTTGTATTTACAACATGTCGACCTTTTGTCAAGTGCCGTGACGTTTATCAGTTTATGTGGAGTGTATACAAACATATCTCCTCTGCTTTTTCCAGGCCTGACTCACCTGCTGGATGAAAACAGAATTCAGGATCTGTCTCTTCTCTATCACCTCTTCAGTCGGGTGCGGGGCGGCGTTCAAGTCCTCTTGCAGCATTGGATAGAATACATAAAGGTATAAGACTGATAACATCAGATGTGCTGCGCTCTCAGTGATTGTTGATGATGGTCACAGTTCTCATGTCATCTTTCAAATCATCATTTTAGGCTTTTGGAAGCACAATTGTTATCAATCCAGAAAAAGACAAAACAATGGTTCAAGAGCTGCTGGACTTCAAAGACAAGGTGGATCACATCATCGACGTGTGCTTCATGAAGAATGAAAAGTTTGTAAATGCCATGAAGGAGGCTTTCGAGACATTCATCAACAAACGGCCAAATAAGCCCGCAGAGCTCATAGGTGACTGTGGCTTTCTGTTAACAGCCGATGCGTTCTCAATCAATTCAAAGATATGTTTAACAAACAAAAATATATGTCTGTGTACAGCAAAACACGTGGATTCAAAGTTACGAGCAGGAAACAAGGAGGCAACTGATGAAGAACTAGAGAAGATGCTGGATAAAATAATGATTATATTTAGATTCATCTACGGTAATATTACCATCATGTCTCTATGTTTTGGTGATTTCCACACTGGTTGTTACTGAGTGAATTAATGTTTTGATGTATTTTACTTATAGGAAAAGATGTGTTTGAAGCATTTTACAAGAAGGATTTGGCCAAAAGGTTATTGGTCGGGAAAAGCGCCTCTGTGGATGCTGAAAAATCAATGTTGTCAAAACTGAAACATGGTTCGTTGAAGCCCCCTGTGCATCACTTCTTCAGCATTCAGACATACTGTGTGTGAATCACACAAGAAGAGAGTATTCACTTCTGACTGTTTTGTGTTTGAGTAGAATGTGGAGCAGCATTCACCAGCAAACTGGAGGGAATGTTCAAAGATATGGAGCTTTCTAAAGACATCATGGTGCAGTTCAAACAGGTACGAATCTGCAGGAATATTCCCAGGCTGGAGCAGGAGTTATTACCAGGAAAAATTGCTTGAAATACAATAATTCCCTTGTCACCCAAATGAAATGTATCAGTAGCTTTACTTTCATAAATTCATCTGTGGCCAAAGCTTTGGGTGGTGACTGAACGCATGTGAGTGAAAATCAGTTTACTCACCAAATTATCCCTTTAAATCATTCAAATGTCACTTTTGTCTCCAGCAGAGTTGTTAAATTGTTAGTTCACAGGCCTTTCTCTCAAACACTTGGAATTTACTTTTGTTCTAACAAATTCATTTTATGAATGAGGTTGCAGGAGGATATTACATGTCTCATTGTCATGTCTTTAGTATATGCAGTGCCAAAATATTCCGGGCAACATTGAGCTGACGGTGAATATCCTCACTATGGGTTACTGGCCAACATATGTGCCAATGGAGGTGCATCTTCCTCCGGAGGTAAGAGCTGCACACATGCTGAAATCCTCATGATGTGCTGTTCATATAACTTACCATGAAATAACTACGTTGCCCTGAAACTCCTCTGTTAACTGTGTCCAGATGGTACGACTACAAGAGATCTTCAAGACCTTCTACCTGGGCAAACACAGTGGCAGGAAGCTCCAGTGGCAATCAACACTCGGCCACTGTGTCTTAAAAGCGGAGTTTAAAGAGGTGGATCTTTAAGTTTCTGCAAATGCTTTGTTGTTTTTTTGCTAAAAAAGCTAAATGGTATGTGTCTTCTGTGATTTTTTTTTTCCACATAAGGGCAAGAAGGAGCTTCAGGTGTCACTTTTCCAAACACTTGTGCTGCTGATGTTTAATGAAGGAGAGGAGTTCACCCTGGAGGAGATCAAACTGGCCACAGGAATTGGTGTGTATTATCCATTCATGATGAACAAACTCTGACATCATTGATTATATTCAGCACATCTGATCAAAAACACCATTGCCTTTCAGAGGACAGTGAACTGCGCCGGACTTTGCAGTCACTGGCTTGTGGAAAAGCACGGGTCCTCACCAAAATCCCCAAAAGTAAAGATGTGGAAGACGGGGATAAGTTTTCATGCAACGATGAATTCAAACACAAGCTTTTTCGCATCAAAATAAACCAGATCCAGATGAAAGAAACGGTAAAGCTCCGTTCTTTACTCCCTTTCATGTATTAGGCCTTTGTCTTGCATAGTGATTTACACCGATACCTCTGTACAGGTGGAGGAGCAAGCTAGCACAACAGAACGGGTCTTTCAGGATCGGCAGTATCAAATTGATGCTGCCATTGTGCGGATTATGAAGATGAGAAAGACTCTGAGCCATAATCTTTTGATGTCTGAAGTGTACAACCAGCTCAAGTTTCCTGTCAAGGTGATTGCTATAATCCTTTTTTTTTTGTTTATCTGCTCAGTGTTGACTGCTGACAGCAGACAGGAGATAGAGCCTGGGGGGAGACATGACACCACACAGCATGTGCCATGATCATTGATCTAGTCTTTCTTCTTTTGCAGCCTGCTGACTTGAAGAAGAGGATAGAGTCTCTTATTGACAGGGACTATATGGAGCGTGACAAGGAAAACCCCAACCAGTACAACTACGTGGCTTAGTGAATTTAAAAAAAAGAGAGAGATGCAGATACTCACATCAGGCCCGGAGCTGTTCTGAGTGATCACTCGCTGTCTTTTGCCTCAGTGGATGTTATGTCATCATTACCATGTTCAACCCAGCAACCGACAAGTGAATGGATACTGCTCCACAGGCTTTTTTTTTGTCACGGGTCTTCTCATTATGTGGACTGGATGTCCATTGAAAATAGATTCTTGTCCATATTTCTCAGTGCCTCTGAGATAATTAAGCAACCTGGGACAGACAGAGAAGACACAAATGTTCCGTTTGCTCTTTGTTTTGTTTTTTTAATTGAGAGGGGAAAAATATTTATTTTCAAACTTGGATTCTTCTTTGTCCATAATTTGATCCACTATGCTCTTTGTTCTGAAGTCACCGTTTGGTTTTTTGTTCATCCAATATCCCGACGAAATACTGACACACCTAAAAACACTCTAAATGTATCACACTTTGGAAAGAAAAAGGATCCAAAAAATTAAACAATGCCTGTTACTTAAGTCACTTGAATATTGGACTGTCCGACCAACATTCACTGCATATTCCTGAATTCTATGTCAAATGAAGCAAGCGTTTTAAACAATAAGGCCACGCTAGGATCAGAGACAAAAGAGCAGAGCATGTGTCAAAATAGGAGCATTTCTTTTGTTATTCAAGCTGCTAAAACAGGTCAATTGTACAAATGTCTTCAGTTCTTTCTTGAACAGACGAACAGTAGTGACATCACACGATACAATTGTGCTAGGTTTGTGTTAACCCGTAGACAATCCGCCAAAAGCACAATAACACCTTTTCCTCATCTTCCCTCTAGTGTCACTCACATTATATTTCTTTGTATGTGTCCCCGTGAAGCCTGCAGGCTTTACTAAAAGTGGATTGACTCAACATTTGAGTGCTGACTACAAGAGAAATACATGATCATAAGACATGCTTGTTTGTATGGGTCTGATAGGTTTACTGGTTTAGATTAAAACATCTGTTTCAATCAGGTTTGCTCTCTTTCATCGCTGGTGGCAAGTGGTCATATTCACACTTAAAACAGAATAATTAACTCTGTAAAGGGCAGATTTGTTGACGAGAGGCCAATGCCCACACCCCTGTGCTCTGACCCATTGGCCCCTGTCATATGACTTCCTCTCCATTTCCTGGTACAGTCGGCAGCGGATCAGCTGCATTCTCAACGCCACTGTACGAGCACTTACATCGGGGTATCTCCTCTCTGTCTGGACACTACAAGCCGGCGATCATGTTCCGATACGCTGCGTTTGCTTTATTCTTCACGCTTGGAATCGGTAAGTACAAAGACATTTAACGATATTTTTTCGACGATAAAATATGCAAAGTCAGTGATTTAACTTGATCCATCCAGGGGCCTGGTGCTCCGGCTAACTGCGGTATCTGTGGTGAAATAACGTCTTTAAAGTGTATGTGATCGGAACGAGGACGAATCTACCATCCAGGACTAAAACCGACACAATCTTTCAGTGTTAGTTGGAGGAACAACAGTCATAATGTGTTGCTTATGTGGCTAACGATAGCTTCATTGCTAATTGTTACTACGTCAACAACACTCGATACAGCAAAACACCGTGTGACGCTAAACTGCCTCTGGTGTTATGGCCTGGTATTATAATTCACTGCCAGCATATGAATATCAGCCTTTTACGTTCTATTGTCTATTATAAAGTTAACGATAGGGCGATATAATTCTTTTTAGCTAGCAGTTTAGCTTTTTGGTTGGAATCGATTGTTGTGTAAGCTAAAGTTTGCGTCGACGATCAAACTTGAGGTCGAATGAGTTACGTCTACGGGTGAATAACATCTGAGATTTATAAGGTGTCGCAAAGTCAGTGTATATTAATGTTATCTTCGTTTGTACGTTATGAAATGCACCAGTATGAGATCAGCCTGCTAGAGAGGTTAGCAACGATGTACAGTAGCAAGTAAAGTGGGTTACCGTTAAGCTAACGTGACGCATGTAGCGACGTTAGCTAAGAGGAGGCTACTAGTTCGGCATTGAAGAAAAAGATAGCTCCATTCACTACAATTTACAACGACAACAAAGTTCATAAAACATTAATAGGCAGACATGACTCATTTTGACCCAAATCTAGTGTGTATTAATCGAGAAAGATAATAACGAGGTTTTATCTCCGACAAACGTCAAGTGAATTGTTTGGACTGATGTGATAGCTAACTCCAGATATATCCTTCCTGCTGTAGTTAAGATAATGTCGATGTGAAAGTTCTTTATTTTCGTTTGACTGTTCTAGTTATACATTAACATTTGTCGGTAACCCGAAATCTTCTACGAACATTACAACTGCAATGTTTTCACTGAAAATATTGTTTTAGTGCTTTATCTGACAACGCCGCTATATTTGCACTTTTGCTCTGACCAGAATGTGACCTAGTATTATAGTAGAAGACTAACAAACAGAAATACTGTATTTAACACGCCAACTTTCATGCCTCATAGTTTCTATGATGAGAACCATGTCTGCCAGTAAAAAAGTTGTTGGCAGGTCATAGTGTCAATATAATGCACTTACTCCGAGTGGACCTTGGTCTGCCTTCTGGTGACTATTATACTGCTGAGGACTTTGTTGTATAACTGGTTGTGTATAATAACATACTTAATGAATTTATCCAATTTAAACAACAGTTCTTTTGCAGGCTACAGTATCTGCGTTCAGATGTGTTAGTTCCTTGTTTTTGTATCTAGCACATTAAGACCAGATTTGTATCTACATTTTTTCAATGTAATAAAACAGGAATAGAATGCAGTCAGGAAAATATAAGTCATTTCTCTCTCTCTCTCTCCTCAGCCGTCCATCAGTCACATGGTGTTGAGGTGAACGTCACAGACGACAGCAAGTTATGCTTGTATGCCGATCTCATGGTCAACTTCTCGGTCTCATACGATGTATCTGGCAACAAGGTAGGTGTCTCTGTCAGTTCAGCCACACAGTGTTCCACTCTGGCTTCCCACGTTTGTGTGGTAACACAAAACTTACAGACTTGCGAGATGACTTGGCTATTGAAGCTTTGCAGTGTTAATAATAATAATAATGATACATTTTATTTAAAACCGCCTTTCAGGACACTCAAGGACGCTGTACAATTACAATAAAGTAGTGTTGGACTTGTCAGACCTCTTATTGGCTTCACAGAGCAGCTTTTGCGGTATCTTCTGGGGGGGGCACAAAGCAAAAAGATTCCTGCTGTTCAGCAATTTTGAGTTTTCCTGCCTACCTGTCGCTCTTATGTCCTGTCTTTTTCACCAGTGAGTGAGTGAGTTCCTTGGCTACAGACACTCACAGAAAAGCGTCTTAAACACACATTTTCTTGCTTTTTTTATTACATTTTTGTTTCTTGTAAATGACTTTTATTCTATGCATTTAATGTACCTTTTAAATGTTTCGAAACACATCGTTTTTACCCAAAATAGCGTGGGGAATACTTAGGGGTTAAACTACTTTTTGACTTTCAAATCAGATGAAAAATAGAATATCCAGCTATGGCAGACATATTAAAATATGAATTTCATAAAAGCCGTTCTTAATTCAAAATTACTGTCAATCTGAGGTCTGTTACATATTTTTATTGTAGCACCAACTTCTAACAAGCTCTTTTTGTCTTCTTTTCAGAGTGAAACCGCTACGTTTGAACTTCCCACTGATGTCACAACGGCAGGAAGTAAATGTAATAACACAAGCGCTGTGCTGAAGCTGAATTTTGGAGAAGGACACTCCTGGAGCATCGTCTTCACTTCGCTGCCTGGACAAATGTACCAAGCAGATTCCATCACATTTTCCTACAATCTCAGCGACTCAAACCTCTTCCCAAATTCCACATCAAATGGTAAGCACGCGTTTTAAATGAGGGGTGTGACAGTAGAAGACCCACCTTCTTGGTCCAACTGCTCCCCAATGCAGAGCAAGTGATGGGTCAGATGTATGTAAAGGTTTTGTGTACTGCCTCTGCTGTTGACAGCCTGAAAGCAAACTGCTGTAGGAACATTTTATGTGCGGAACGGATGTCAAGAGGCAGGGGCACCCTGTAAAACCGTAACATCTACTGCCACATTTTTGGACGTTGGACTGAACTGTGATGTGTAAACTGTGGTGTGAACTGAACTGCCAACTCTGAATTCTGAGCTCTTTTGTTTCTTTCAGAAACAATTTCAGTCATCGCTAAGCCACAAATTACCAACGTCGGCATTGACACTTGCTACTCTTGCAAGAGCAAAGAGACGCTGAAGACCGACGCGGTCGAGCAGACGCTGTGGAACGTGCTCATTCAGGCTTTCATCATTAACGGCACCAAGAGTCAGAACTGTAAGTACGGATGTGGAGGTGCTCACTGGTGCTTCTTCCTCTACTGATCATCTATGCTTGTCTTCTCTGCAGTGACCACCTGTGCTGCTGATACACCTACCCCTGTGGCCCCCACCACCCACATCAGTCCAACCACAGCACTTCCTGTTACAAACGTCACTTCCTCTGCGCCCCCTCCTACCACCACACCTGCCCCCACTCTCCCTCCCCCCATCACTGGGAATTACAGCATCAGTCCGAACGTCAACAGCACAGCCTGTCTGTTAGCCAATGTTGGCCTCCAGATTAGTCTCAAGCAAGGAGAAGTATGTAACCTCTGCTTTTCACGCCATCAGGTGCAGGTGCAGGTGCCCTCTGAGTCCATATCTGATTTTCTTCTGTCCCTCTGGTTTAGAAGCATGAGGAGATGAACCTGGATCCTAATGGGGTCACGGTTTCTGGATCATGTGGGGTCAACACCAGTGAGCTGCAGTTGGTGTCGAAGACAATGACCGTCATTTTCACTTTCACCAACGTAAGCCGCTTTTCACATTTAGTTTGAAATGATTAGTCGTACACGGCAACATAAAGCAGCAATATGGATCTGTACCCAAATCCAGTCTGTCCAGTTTCGGATAGATTGTTTGTGCCATTATGAAAAAGTAGAAACGTGAATTTCTGAGCTCTTCTAATTCTAATTGTCATTATGGTCATTAGAATGTGTTTGTGGTTGATAGTAGAGAGGGAGTCGGGGAGAGATTTATAAAAAAGGTGAATAGTTTTTCAATATTTCTTTCTCACAGGACACAAAGAAATTCCGTCTACATGCTCTGAACGTGACCGCAAGGATGAGCTCTGGTGATAACTTACTCTTTCTACATACAGTACATCAGGCTGCATGTGAAAGACACTCATGTTTAGAGTCTCTGTTTTCCAGGCGTCGTGGTTTCTGAGATGAACAGCAACCTGAGTCTGTGGGAGGCGACTGTTGGCAGCTCCTACATGTGTAATAAGGAGCAGACTCACAACATCACCAGCCTGCTCACCATCTCCACGTTCAACCTCCAAGTTCAGCCCTTTGGAGTGAAGAAGGGTCTTTTCAGTACAGGTAAGTTGTTCTTTATGCATCCCTACACTACACGCCATGGAAAATGGCTGGGGTTTTTTTTTGTAACCGCTGACCCGAGATGGGAAGTGGTGGAAGTGGACATTTCACACCGTCAGGCCTGAACAGGTGCATATAAGGACAGATTACAAAAATGGCAGTAATTTTGTCATGGTAATGTTCAAAGAAGCTCAGCTGAGCTTAATTAAAAACAAGTCCCATCCTCAGCTCATCCACCATCGTCTGTCATGTCAAAGATTTTATGTAAGCAGCACGCTGTGCAATATCTTTACAGTCGTAACAGTTGGATGATCCGTGTGTTTGAGAGATAATCTGCGTTGTTGCCGTTACATCACTAGGATTGTTGTTCTGTTGACCAAACAGTCTCAGACCCACTTGTTGACTGACTTTCTTTTCATCTGCAGCTCATGAATGTGCATTGGATGACACCAGCATCTTAATCCCAATCATTGTTGGCGCTGCTCTGGCTGGCTTGATTCTCATTGTTGTGATCGCTTACATGATTGGTCGAAGAAAGACTTATGTTGGATATCAAACCCTTTGAATTGCAGTTAGTGGTGAAATATCACGAGGGGTTCTCAAGCTTGGTCCTTGGGGTGAATGTGCAATTAACTTAATCAGTCAGTAATACAACAATTAATGAGCTAAAGTCAAAGGAACGTCTGAAAGAAAAAAAAACAACACATTTTATCACATTTTTTTAAGTCGATTGAAGTCTGCCAGTCATCCCAGAGACAATGATGTTTATGAATTGCAAATGACAATATTCTGAGTGTAAAGTTGAGAGCGCTGGTGATGTTCTCAAGGACCAAACTTGCATCCCATGTGTGTTTTTCTTTGTTCTTGATTTTTTTTTTTATTGTGGAAGAGCAAGTGCAAAATCCTAAAAAAAAAAACTTTTTCCAATGATTTTATGACAAAATGGATTAGAATCACTTTTCATAATCTTCCAGTATGTGGAATACTCTGCAGAAATACTGCAGTAGAGCTTCCACTCCACGTTTTGATGCCATGATACATTTCAAGGATCCTGCATTTGCTCTGCTGACAGTCCCTTTTATTTCTTTTGTCATTATTTAATCTTTGTGAACATTTAAGTTTTTAATTCCTCTATGGTTTAACTCTCCATCCCCACAATAAGTCACATCATCAGCAGGGAATAATTTCCAACTCCAAATCCTAGAGAAACTAAAGGAAGACAGTCAAGCAGCTTTCTTTCTTAGTTTCCAGAACTCTTAACATGGATTGAGGTCTGATCCATCGGGAACGTTGTTAGGGGGCAGAAATTTTAGCCAAAGTTTGCGCCTGTAGAGCAGGAGAAACATTTGAATTAGCGTTGATAATGAGTGTTTAAATACAGATGAACATTTTTCATTCCTGCAGAAGGCGTTTGAACACGTCAAGCACAAAGCAGAGTCGGTGCTGTCAGTGGAGTGACTCCTGTGCTTCCTCTGCTCAGACATGTCTCCTGTCAGGAAGGTTTGTCAGGCTTGAACAAGTTTGGCATTAGGGTTAGAAAAGGGAAGGCGCAGTTGTAGATGTTCACTTTCAGTGCAGACAACTCTGAGAAGAGGACATTTACATGTAAATGCACTAAGACGCTCTTTATTTTTGTGTTGTTTATGTGTGTAACTGTCACATTGTTTCAGCTGTGTAGGGGGCCGAGCTCTGAAGGCTGCAGCCAGATCAGGGAAAGATCCCAAAAACTTTTTATTAGAGAGCAACAATAGACGTTCCATTGTGATGAATTTGTTCAGTGTTATTCAGGCTCAGCTCAGCCCAGCTGCTCCTCCCAACAGTGTGCTTGTTGATGAATCAGATTTGAGTATCCGTCAGTGTGACCCCGCCCTCCTCTGGTGCACAAATGTTCACCGAACAGCACCGTCACAGCGAATAGACAAAGGTGTTTCATCTAGAAATGTTTTGAGAAGGATGCAGCTGCTCATAGCGAGGACACTTGCACACCGAAACCTGAAATCTGCTTTTTGTCATTTGATTCCTTCCCGTGCAGCTGGAACATCTGGACTGGACTGACACCATAAAGCAGATTTGTTTGGATGGTTTGTTGAACAAACTCACATGACAGGATCTTGATTTGAACCTATGGCTATAGTATGTGGTTACTATGGTAACTTGATTCCCAGTCCTCCTAAATGTCCAGTTAGTGAGTCACTTGTCAGTCCAGGTGACTTTGATTCGCAATCGACCGGTAGAAACGTGAAACACACAGACAAGGATATTTTTCTTTGTCGTGCGCACGTGTATGTGTGAGTGCAATCACCCTAACGGTATTCAAAGTCAGCACAGCGTTTCAGAACGTACGTGAACACCACGTAGCCGCGGCGTGTTCATTCAAGCAGGCGGGTGTTTTTGAAATGGCTCAAACATGCTTTCCCATTGTATGCATGAGTAATTATTGCTTTCAGTCAATCACCAACCCCTGATCTTCTCCGTCTTTCTTCAGCGTTGTGCCTCTATGACACCTGCGTAAAGAAACATTTCTTCCTTTAGGTTGACCACGACTCTCGTGCCTTGCTCAGTAGAGACGTTCAGCTTTGCACATTTGCAGCTCACATTAATCCTGTTCAGTTCATCTTCGGCACGTTATTTAATTTGTCAAAGGGAATTTGTGTTTGGACAAACCGCTCAGTGAATGTGTGGATTTGTCAGCTGATCAATTACATTTGAACTGGGGCTTTTTTTAAAAGCTTTTGACGTCTCTGAAAATAAAAATGTGTTGCTGTCCTGGACTTTGGAGTACGAGTGTATTCATTTGTCAAACTCTGTCCGCCTGTAACCGTGTGGTTTGTGGACCTTTCCTGCTGTCACTGCATTAACCATTCTTCTTCATCATTAACGGGTTCCACCTCTCTGCTCTCTTCACTCTCGTCTAGCCGAGGATTGCCAGGCTGATGGGGAGAGCTTCCTTGTTCCCATAGCTGTCGGAGTTGCCCTGCTTGTTCTCATTCTTATCGTTCTGCTGGCTTATTTCATCGGGAGAAAGAGAAACATGGCCAGCGGCTACGAGTCTTTCTAGTTAAACTTGTGTTCAGACGTACTAATGACTGCCAGGGGATGGCCCCCTGCCTGCCTCACTGCTTCACTGCGCTTGTCTAATTGTGACCCTTGTAGTGTTGTATTCATGTTTCTGTGGATTGACCTGTGTTGAAGAACAGTTTGAGACTGTGGGACCAAACTGATGACTGGAAGCATCCAGCAGCCGTTAGCTTAGCACAAAGACCAGAGAGGAAGGTAAATCCGCTCTTGAGGCAGAGCAAAGACCAAATTCAGCACCGCCAACAACATTTACATGTCACTGTGCAGTGTCTTTCATTATAATACTCATTGATTCTGAGTGATGTTCTTCCCCTCATTACCATTTGGAGGTGCTGATAGCTGCTCTGTCTTTGTGCTAAGCTAACATATTTACAAACAAAACAATGTTTCCCAAAATGTCAAACTGTCCCTTTAAAATCTCCCTCAGCGCATTCTGCCTGCATAATTAGAAATATGGAAACACTTGCCCTCACTATTTGATTTTCTTTGTGTATCTGTGGTCTCTGCGTAGGTCCCGGTGTCTTTAAGCCTTTCTCGTTGCTGTGGACTCCTCCGTCGTCTCCTGTCGTAGTGTTTTCAGCTGACAACCACTAACCTGCTGTCTCTCTCTGTGTCTGTCTCTCTGCCTGTCAGCTGACGAATGCTTCCTGGACTCTGATTTGAGCTTTTTGGTGCCCATTGCAGTGGGCGTGGCGCTCAGCTTCCTAATCATCCTTGTGCTTATCTCTTACCTGATTGGCCGGAGGAAGAGCCGCACTGGTTACCAGTCCGTATAATCCAGCCCACCTGCTTCTGACCTTTCACAGCAGCACTAAAAAAAAATCTCACCGTCTGTGCATCTGACCTCCCAAATATCTGCTTCTCTCTGTTTCCTGCAAGGCCACTTCCCCCTGAAAACAACCCTTAGCTTATCTCTGCGTCAGTTTTCCCTCAGCAACCACCGACTACACATTTTTTCTCGGTTCTGCTTTAATGCTATTGACTGAATGAATCAATTGCACTGTTTGATTATAGACTGCATGTGATAAAGTCAAATTCACGGCTGTGAGACACCGTCCACCTCCCAGAGCTCCTGGCCGCCACCCAACCTGAGAGGCCTTTTCCTCTCATCCTCTGTGCTGTACAAAAGTATACGTGTAAATTAATCTCTTGTATAGATTGAATGACGTTGAATTTTGATTACTTGAATGTACGAGCAAGCTACCACATTTTGTCTAACTGCACATGCTAATCTCTCACGTATCACAGAAATCAAACCTGTCAGTCACTTAAATCTGCTGGATGAAAGGGACACTAACTTCTGAAGACACTTGACCAGCACTGGGACCAGTTTTTATGACGTTAAAATGCTTACATTTCTCATTTCCTGTCCCTCGTATTAGATGAAAAGAAGAGTTTTGTGATGTGAATTCATTTAAAAACAGGAATATTTGCCGAATTACATTTCGTGTTGTCTTCTTTTGCTTTAATACTGTGACTAATATAAATTGAATTTGGGTCTAAATATATTGTCAGTTGCTCACCAAAGTCAGATTTGGTCAGCTCTTGATTTGACTCACTATACCGGGACAATTCCAGCACCAGCTGCAGGACGCTGGCTGGACTTCGGTGGGTTGATGTGAACCTCCGTTCTGCACAGCTGATGATTCCCCGACAGTTTCCGTGCCTTTCTGTTGTGCTCCTCCACGTTGCTTGCCTGAAGCTTGTCTCCATCTTCTGACGAATGTGACATGATGAGCTTGTGTGACACGAATGGGGAAACAAATAAAGTTTGTTCTTGTTTTGTATCGCTGTCGTTCTTTCAGCAGTCTGTGACCTGCTTTTATGGGCGCGTCTTGTGACAGGACGGAATTCGAAGGTTAAGTACTGGTAAACGCTGAGTGAGCTGCTCCCATGTCACACACCCTGTGACTTTGACCAACGACATTATTTATAACGTAATGGTACCCGCCACCACCAGGCACATGACCCTCAGGTCACATGACCCTGAGTTCCCAGCAGATGATGCTGGCCGGCTTGGTCTCACATTGACACTCGTGCAATTAGACAGGTGTGAAACTTTACTGGTTCACACTATGAGACTGGAATCTATCACATCCCGTTGTAAAACGGGAGTAGAGGAGGAGGTGGTGGTAAGCAAATACGGATTGTAGCAGGATGAACCTCTGAGCTGTGTTCAACAGCTCACTGTTGTTGGAATAAAAGGAGTGTACGTTTGAAGACAGGTGAGACACAAAGAATATGGAGCACTCATGTAAGATACTATTAAGTACTTGTGAAAAGGTATAACAGACTGTAATAATCTAGTAATAACTACTGAGTACTTGTGCAAAGAAATGGACCTCTAGTGGACTTCACATAAATAACTACTGAGTACGCAACGTAAGTAGATAATGAGTACTCATGTAATGTAACAATGAGTTTTATAAGGTAGTCATGGCAACTGCATACTTGTTTTCAAAAGCAGCATCATCACACACGTAGAAGTTGGCTGTTGAAATACATTTACTTTCACAGGATGACCGTTCTTGTACAGAAAAACCTGAAACTTCTAGATGGTATATTTCTTGTGACAATTTACTTGCAGAGGAAAAGTACACAGCGGAACATTTATTATAAGAACTATAATAGGAATAAATACAACATTGATAGGTTTAGTAGCACAGTTCAAGTGGTATTAATTACAGTTATTATTTTAGAATCATTTCACATTACAGTATTTCTTTTTTTGATCAGTCATGTGAAGTATTTCATTTTCAAAAGCAAAGGTTTTTACAGAAGGCGATACACACGTCTCCTGACGCTTCATCATAGGTGTATAATTCTGCTCTACTCAACAAAAATATAGTAATAGTGTTTGTGCAGTCATTTATTATGTCTTTTTTTACTGTGTAAGTACAGTACAAGTCCTGCATTCAGTGTCTGTGTGATAGTTCTTTGAAATTCATACAATATACATGTGAAAAATACAATGCAAAACAAATTAGTACACTCCTTTTTTTTATCAAAAAAGTTGCCCAATATACCATTTTCTAACCTGATAAGACAATATTCTTTATCAGCTATTCATGTTTTAGTTCTTGATTGAATTTGCATAGCCAGAACAACTACCAACCGGGCAGAGTGTCATTTAGTTTGATTAATTTGACTAATCATTATCAGGAGGAGAAAGTCACTCTGTGTATTTGTGCTTTGCAGTGTGTTTTGTGTCGCTCGAGGTTTGAAGATGCAACAGGAACACAAGAGGAAATGCCTGATATTAAAGGGAACATGAGGAAAGGGAAATCTCCCATGTCTTGTAAAATAATGTTTTTTTTTCTGGTATATTTTCCTGCCTCTGTGTCACTGGAGCATCCCCCTGCTGGCAGCGATATCTGACCCTACGCTCCAACATCCAGGGAAAAGGTCACACTGCCCAGGTAGCGGTCAGTGGGTGAATTATTAATGATGCCCTTTCCGTTCAGTTTGCATTGTACTTGGATGTGAGTGTCGTACTGCACTCCTGCAAATCGCACAGCCACCACCGGGGACGAGTAGTTTACCTGCGACAGTGGAGACACAGAGGATTAAGACTTACTGGGGACCATTCCTGAAACGATTCCCTCAGGACGAATCTTGCACTTACATGTCTGAGTTTACCATAGTATGGATAGTACTTGAGGTCAAAAAAACTCTTGGGATAAAAAATGATTTCTCCCAGGGCGTCTGGTGGTCCTTTCTGAAAGACAAACGTACATTTAGAACTAAAAACAAATAAAAAAAAACATCAACAGGGGTTGATGCTACTGTACCTTAACTTCACAAGTCACATTCACTGGTTTCCCCTGGCCTGGTAGGTACCCAAGAATCTACAGGCGCAGGAAAGCACAGGGTCAGTTTTTATTGTCATGACATCTCACACGTAGTACCCTCAAATGACCACAAGATGTCACTCACCGGGGAAACAGGAGGCTCTGTGCTGTTAATGGGGCCTAATTTTTGTTTTTTCTGCTTATTATCATGCTCATCTTACCCGGTTCATTCGAAGGAGGATGCAGGGTTTTCCCAGAGAGTAGCCGTAGTTGGGGTCATGCAGCCCTGAACATTCGCCCAACCAGGACCTCTTGAACTGACACGCCTTCCGCTCGGCGCTCTCATCCAGGTTGTCCTGCAGGAAGTACCTGTCCTGTGTGCAGTGGATATTTTTCCTCTGCTGTATGCCATCGTTGTATGCTGAAAATGAGGAGCACGGAGAGAGGAAGAGGGGTGCGGGGGCATAAATAAACCTTTGCAACAGCTTTGTCCTGCCAGGCCTCTGATTAAGGAAGCTTGGCAAAGAAGAAAAAACAGACTGAATGGCCGTGCTCGGCCCACAAAGAGGCTTCCCTTCCCAGCATGCCGTGCAGGAACCGAATGGAAGAGGAGACAAAAGTGCTGAAGTTGAGGATTAACCAACTGTGTGCCTGCTTCCTTTCACCCTCCAGCCGACCACAGGGATCGCTCTTGACTCACGTCTTAGGAATTCATCCATCAACCTCGCGTACTTCTTCCAGGATTTGCGTTCGGAGACGTTAAAGGCGATCTCATGGCCTTCTAGGTGAGGACCCATCGTCATACCTGCCAGTGGAGACCCAGAGACAGTCAACCGCGCTGGGACTCAAGGAGAAGCGACAGACGGATGGATGGACAGTCTTGTGGAGACGGGACAGTGAGAAGGGGTGGTTCAGTTTGGCGCGGGGGTGGCGAGAGCTTGGGCTTGTATTTACCTGGTGGCATCACTCTGTCGTTGAAGGTGGGATGGTAGGGACTAATAGACCACATGAGGCAAAACAAACAACCGCCAAACATGGCTGCGAGGAACGTATAAAGTGCAGCGTAGAAGAGCAGGATGAGACCTAAAAGGACGAGAAGGGAAACAAACATCACTCTGGTGCAATGCAGTATTCATACAACAGGGGCTTTGAGTGCAGCGGGATAATGAACCAAAAAGAATTTACAGTGATGCTGAGTCTGTGTGGTCTGTCTGGACTCCAGCTACTGTCCTGGACCAGAACGGACGCTCATTTGTTTACTCACACAAAAGCTCCCTCCTCCCCTCATGTCAGCAAATCATCTCTCTGCTCTCGCTTATAAAATCCACTAATGTGGAGAAAAAAAACCAAAAAAAAAACAATTGCTCATGGAACTGATGTTGTTTTGGAATTTTCAATTAACATCCTTTAGCAACCAATCCGGCCAAACGTGCTCGAAATTAAATGGCTTTTGCTGTGCTGGCAATTTCACAGGGGACTAGCTGCAGCCAGTCTTGCGTCCCTGGAGCCACAAAGGCCTTTCTGTTTGAGCCCAGTGAGAATTCTCCCAGCTGTCTTTTCACTCAGGAACATAGTGAACCTCCGGTTGCTATCGTAGTGAAGGTCTTTTGCAGCCATAGAGGCCCAGCCAGCTCCAAGGAGCACCAATCACCCCACTCTGGTATTGTATCCGCTCCTACACACTCGTCTCACAGGAGGACACACACAGCTCAGGCTTCAGCGCGGGGGCCCTTTCTTCACCACACACACGGGCCCCATTCCACTTCGAGAGTGCACACATTGGTCAGCTTCACGCAAGTAAATGGACACTTTCCTTGGATATTCGCTCAACATTAAGCCTCATGTGTGCCGTTGTGTTTGGCAAAGGGGTGGTGGTGGTGTGTGTGTGTGTGTGTGTGTGTGTGTGTGGGGGGGGGGTTACTGCGTCACATAGCAACTACTGAGGCTGCTCCATCATCACTGACTCAACAGACTCGTCCACTTTGAACTGCTGCCAAAACCAGTATGCCTGCACCCAAGTGCTCGTTTTGGCAGCGGACTCGATGGAAAAAACGAGACATGAGCATCGACGTGTTTTACAGCAAGCGAAGGACCATGTGCATGAAAAGTTCAACGATGGGGTCGCCGAAGCTTTGGGAAAGAGGCCGCGCAGAACGGGATAGGATGTGCAGGAATGTGATTCCAGGCCAATGTGAGTCCGGGAACAGTGTTCCCCCGCTGGGGAACCGTCCCCAGGCAGTCTGTTTTTGTCAGGACACTCTGAATTGTCCATGCACCTATGTAAACACTGAGGACACACACGCACACACACACACACACACACACACACACACACAGTGGACTGCAGTGTCTCAAACCCCTTCAACATGGATGGATCTTTTAAAACAATTACAATGTTTCCACTCAACTAGGAAACAGCTGTTACTGCATTGGTGGCGTAAGAATTGAAAACACATCACAAACACAACCCTTCTGCCTCGGTCAACTCACTCCAGCTCTTTCCAGAGCGACCCATGAATTCGTTGGTCTCTGCATTCCACAAGTAAGTCTTCAAGTCATCTATTTTCTGATGCAGTGTCCTCTTGGGTAACGGCCGGCGCTTCCATCTCTCAAAGTTCAGGTCTTCCTGCTCCAGAGGCTGGTGCTCAGCCAACTCCTCTTGCTCTTCCTCCAACTCTTGGCCATGTTTGAGAATGACTTTGTGAGGCTGGTGGAAAGCAGAAGAGAAAAAGCCCTCACCACACATATTCTCTACGTTCTCCCGTCAACCTGTTCTCCGCTCAAATCACTGCAGTAAAAAAAATGGCATGCCTCGGGATCCGAGTATGACCGACAGTTTAGCCCGCCGAAGAGTGCACTGCATATTAAAGGACATCACACTGATGGTCCTGTCCCCTGTTTCTGCAAATTATAAACCCGCTGGTGACCTTTGGGCCCTCATTGGGAGAGATGACCTCCTCTGAGTGGACCCTCCTGCTCGGAGCAGCAGCTGCAGACTCCAGAGCTGCAGGGTCACTCTGACAGCCAGATGTTACTCAACGACCGCGAGCGTCCAGGGCCAGGACACACAGATCCCAGAGGACCACATGTGAGTGTCACCGAGGAGTTGCTTCATTTAAGAAAGTTTAAAAACGCGTAAATATGTCTGACAATAAAAGTCATCGTAGAGCAAATTACTTCTGTTATTTATGTCAAACCAACTGAACTGGATTTCTTAATCACCACATTTGCTTTCGTGATAAACTGTTATTTTTGTTTCATTTCATTTCAGCACTTACTGGACTTGGATGAGTTTTAAGGAGCGTCTCTTCAGCTCCTCCCTCCGTGGAACTGGGCTCCATGTTCTTTACAGGCAGAATAGGTATTTGTCAGTCAACGCACCTAAATCAGTTAATCAATCGAAAAAAGTTTATTTCTAAAGCACTTTTCATCCATTAAAGACGCAGCACATGCAACGTAAATACATCAGAAAAACACCCCCTCCCCCACAAACATACAGAGAGCCACACATCCACCAGCTGGGATGTGTGACGGATCCTGTGTGTGAACCACAGGAACACCTATTCCAACTCTTTCTCCAACATTAAAAAAAAACACACCCAACTCCCTGGGAACTATATCAGAGCTGAGTGTAACTTAGACTAGTAGAATAATAATCTTCAAAAACAACATACCTGAAGTTTTCTTCTCAATGCAGATTAATATGTCAAACCCCTATAAACCCCCAAATGAATAATGTCTGTCAAAAAGTGTTTGGGGATTTCATTAGAAAGTTTTAAGCAGCAGAGATCCGGGTGAGGAGCCTCCTTCAACTAGGCGCGCATCATTGTGAATGAACGCTGGGCAGAGACGCACTGGGGGTGGGATACAAAGTGCTTTTTTTTGGCTCCTAAAACATTTTGGCAGTGGCCTGGACAACAGCCCTGCATTCTGGACACGCACACCACCGGCCATTGTTTGCTATGCTGGGTTAAGACTGAATGAATCAAAGCCTGAATACAATATTTATAGCTTTTCCCAACAAGAGAGCATCGATCATCGCGTGGCTGCGTAACGGAGGACGTTTGCTATGTGCATGTGTTGATTTGTGTAAAGAAACTACATCAGATGCATCACAAGGGGCCTATGAGTTATTCCATTAGCTCACACTGGTTTCAGTTGCTGCACCTCCAATGCACACTGGATGCAATAAACTCTGGTGAAGTTCAAAGCGCCATCTGCACTCCGGTCACGTAACACACTGCCACCCCGAGTAAAAGTGGGAGAGGGAACATCTGAGGGAGCTTTTTTCCTCCTTTCTTACATGAAAAGACAAATTGCGTCATGGAAAAAAATCCCCTCTTGTAGCTTTTGGGTGGTTAAAAAACGTGCATGAGCTCTGCGTGAGTTTTACAGTAGAAACCCCTGCTGATTTCTTGAATAAAACCTGGTCCTCACGCATCTTTAAGCATGCATCCGTGCATTCATTCTCTCGTTTGACCCCAACAGATGGATTTGTGACAGTGTGACTCAAAGTGCTGGAGGCCACGGACAGAACTGCTGGATCCTGAGTTCTCTCTGCAGTGTGCGACTTTCAGAAGTTGTTGGCATTTGTTCAGTGCTTCACTCAAACAAAACAAACATGTTTTTCTTTTTCATTTCAGGTTCATGTTCTGGTCATGTACGTCTCATTCATCTTAGGTGCAGTTGCACTTGTCTAACAGCTGGTGGCGTTCGGCACCTGAGTCTGGCTTCGCTGATCCGATGACAAACCTGTGTGAGCAGCTCTAAAACATGCTGAACCAGGTTATAACATCTGTTTCTTCGAAGTTAAATGATGGTCGGATCGTCTCGCAGTGACAAATCAGTCTGAAGATGGTGATGAGAATATTTCGAATTATTTGTAGAGTTATTTGCTCAACCTGAATTTGTCCATCCTCTGTCCCAGCAGTCTTTTCAGGTTATCAACCATATTCCAGGAATATACCACATTTCTTCGGAGCAGAGAGCCTTCCTCTAACGGGTACATTTTATTTGCTGTTATAATAACAGCCATCCCACATTTGCCCACCTGTCTCTTTCCATACAGATAGAACTACTCAATTTTAACTTTACTTATTAGGTAAGTTTATCGAGAGTGTGTCTATCTATTCCTCAGTTAGCACGATCCATGCTAACAGCTGCTAGCTGGTTCCCTAAAAATGGCGATTTATTCACGGCTGCTCTCTTCAAGTAGGTTGACTGAATATTTGTACAAGATTTAGAATTTTGTATTTTAAAGAGATTTTTCCGTTAAATATGTACAACCATTTATAAAAGTACCCCCCTTTTTTAAATTCATTTTTAAAATAAATATTTATATTGCACTGACAAATAAGTTGACGTACAATAGTAGAAGACATAAGTTAACACATAAACAGATTTAACGTTAAAAATATAATTCCCCTTAATAATATGTGTGTTCACTTTTCTGACAAGAGAACTGTTTTTTTGTTCAAGGTGACTGTGGTTGGCTGAGGTGAATGTACAAGCACAAATATCGGTGTTATAATGACGTCAGGTGCCTCAGGTGAACACAAATGACGACAGAGATGGTACCGAACAAACTACCAGTACTACGAAGTACCCAGCGGTGGACTCGGTGAACTCAGTGGCGCCCAGAAAACGGTTTCTCCCATCATTCGCTAATGTGACATGCGCACATACAACCAGCAGCAGCCGCCTCACCGACCCGCCGCCAGGACAGAGACCGACGTGAGGGCAGCAGCCGCGGGGATGTGACGGAGCTCGCCTCGGGCTCAGCGCGGACGACGGGCGGCACTGCGTCTGCGTTCGTCCATGACGGCAAAACCGGTCGAGAGGGACCAGCACTGAGACGTGATTCTTGTTTGTTTTCAAACTGCAAGAGCCCCCCCCCCCACCCCCCCCCCCCCCCCGCCCCACACCCCCCCCCCCCC
>CAAKHB010007607.1:56407-70767 GCA_901007665.1 Aeoliscus strigatus | reverse complement strand
AGAGCCCCCCCCCCCAACGGATCCATCCTCCAGCAGCATGCCCCCCGCGCAGAGCCTCCAGTCCAGCGGACTGAGTCTGTCCGAGACGAGCATGGGTAGGTACAAGGTCAGCGTGTCTGCAGCGGGGTTATCACTGAAACCAGCCCGGCTGCCTCTGGGGGGTTAAATACAAATTCGTTTCACCGTGTGAACAAGGTCCGTGTATGTCGTTAGTGTGAAACCCGAGCAGAGACAAAAACACTCGTTGCATCGAGCAGACGGTGTTTTTTTTTCTGGTCCAGGCCGCAGCGCGTCACTGCAGGTGCGGGCACGTTGAGTAACCGTCCGCCGCAACCGGCGAGTGCTCGGAGGAGATGGGAAGAGTTACTGCAGGATGCTCCACTGAAATGGGATGTCTGTTTCTGTAGCATGAGGATGACATCATGACATCCATTATTCCAGAGAATACAATTGTTTCAGTGTAGATTTGTTTTGTACTTCAATGCCGACAAAAACACCAAAATACTCTCGCGCTAGTATCATAATCAGTTTAAACGTTAAATGTATCCCAACGTGTTCTGCAGAAATCCCGCAGTCAATTTAACACATCATAGTGGCAGCGAATGTGTCAACATGTTTTGTCATGAAGAATCTCTGATGACATTGGATTCACGTATGACAAGAATTTGTATGCATGTTTGTTATTATTATTTTTATTATATTATACCTCATGAAGCAGAATTTCATGTGAGGAAATACTATTCTGATGAGTCCCAAAGGACATAAAGTTTCATCTGAATGTATCTGTGGTGCCATTAGAAATTAAAGTCACAGCGCTGCAAAAATGTCATGTGCATGTGTGAAACAGACAACACTTGTCGGTTGTGCCTGGATAATTGGACGATGACGGAATCAATCAGTCAATCAGTCAGTGCACCTCAGCTTCCAACCTGAGTGGTGACCTCATGTACCTATGACTCCTGTAACGTCAGCTCAGTGGCGTCATGGTGCTTTGAGTGTTTCCTGCGTTTGCTGTGGACGTCGTGCACCTGTTGTGACTCACAGAGAAACACATTTAAAAAACATGAACATGAAAACGTGAAAGAGTCCAAACTAAAGTCCCTGCCCAAAAGCAACAGTTCATTGCATCTAGATGTATGTCATGACTTGTTTGTACATCAGGACACCTGCAGCTGTAGGTAAGAATAGTTGTTCTGTCTTCATGTCACAATGACACATACAACGATGTTTGATCCTGTATGTTGTCCCACAGGTTCCTTCAAGAGGAGGAAGAGGAAATCCATCATCGTGACCGTGATGCTGCTCATAGTATCTGTGCTCATCCTCATTTTTGGCCTGGCAGCAACAACCAGAACGCAGAACATCACAGTGGGGGGTTATTACCCAGGACTCATCGTGAGTGCACGCTCAGATCTGTTTGTAACAGCGCTCACTCTCAGTGAGCGTGTTTCCATTGAGCTCTTCCCTGATCCTTAAACTAATTACTGATGGTCTCTGAGGGGTGAGTTTTCCCCACATTCATTATTCAGCATCGCTGTCATTAGAGGCTGAGTGGGGTTGAGTATCTTTGCCCATAAATATGTTTTCTGCACTGTATTCGGCGCTTAGCGTTCTGCCTCACGAGAAGAGCTGCCAGGAAGTTCCGTCAATTGATCACAATTTGAAACGTCAGTCTCGTAGAGAGTCAAAGCCAAAAAGAAATATCAAACCAATCCCACATATCTGTGAAATGAAGTCAGCAATCTATCTAATCGATCTGTTGTTAGTCATCATAAATTACAGCGTGTACAAATGACATGACTGTAACGGTTAACATGATGAGTTTGTGACTTTATCATGAAAACAGGAGGATCTCTAACAGCTATTTCCTCTTTTCTCAGCTGGGCTTCGGCTCTTTTCTGGGAATTATCGGATCTCATTTGATCGAGAACAAGCGGCAGATGGTAAGAGGGTTTCTATCACCTCAGTGCATTGACATCACTGTCGGTGCTCGGTGTCTGATGCCTCCGCAGTGGCAGAACTCTGCCATTAATTACTACCTCACTAAACACCGAGCCGAAGCTGCCAGTGCAGTGTGGCCTGCGGAGCTTGATGTTGTGTATCAGCGTGGATCCTGGGTTTCAAGGGTGATGCAGCCAGAAATAGAAACAGGGTGAAAGAGGAGGAGGACAGGCGTCCACTCGGGAATGTTGGGAAGGAAACTGCAGATGAGCAGAGCAGGTGGGAGGTGCCCAGAGGGGGGTCTGACAGGGCTGAAATGAAGAATGACATTGCCCCTGTGTCGACTTACCCCCGAGTTCAGATACCAGAAGTCGCAGTCAGTGTGTCATGACACTTTACACTGCTGCCAACGGTTTGTTTATTCCCATAAAGTTTTATTACACTGGAATTGACAAGGTGTAAGACAACATGTCTGGTGTTAGAAATCCCTTTTAACTGCTCCAGGCCTCAGGCAGTTTTTCACTCATCCAGGCCAATTCCATCTGGGTGCAATGGAACCGTATATTCTTGTGATTGTCAGATAATCTTACAACTTTCATACAACTTCAGATTCATGTTTACAGGTCCGTCAGTCAGTGTTACTTTAGCAGCTCTCTGCACTGTGCTGATTTATTTCAGAGCTATAAGTCTACTGATTAACAATTTATATTGTTTTTGCTGCACTGCAATCAACCAATTCTGAAACCAAAAGGACACATTCCCATCAGCCTCGGCTGGACTTAATGTCTCACACTCAGCACTTTGCCACTGTCAAGTCCTGCTGCCTCCCAGAGACGCCTGCGTTGCTGTAGACGCTCTGACGTGCGCTGCATTCATTAGTGGCAGACATAAATGCAGTTTTTACACAAAGATGTGACGTCGAGAGGGACCTGCGCCACTGACAGTCAACGTATGTGACAAATCTCCAGCAAATGGAGCTAATTATGATGTTTCTATGTCAGTATTCTAAAGTGGTGTTGGAAGCTCCAGGCTGGTTGGGGTCATGACAGAATACTTGATGTCTGTCTCTGAGGAGTGAAAGGAGTCCATGAGACAAAGATGCAGGGGGGTTAACGGTTAGAGTTCTTCTTCAGAGGGGGTGCTGTTCCGGCCGTCACAATAGAGCAGGACGACAACGGCGTCTCCCCACATCCCGTCTCTCATTCTTGGCTCCTAGAACCACACACGCACACCGATGAGGTCTATATTGTTGAAATTAATGACATTCGATGAATCGAGGAAGCCGACGCGGTGCATGTCTCCGTCTGATCCGATGGCCGATGAGTCTGCTGCTCTTCCATGTTCTGTCTCTTTTCCAGTTAGTGGCATCCATCGTCTTCATCAGTTTCGGCGTGGTGGCTGCCTTCTGCTGCGCTATTGTTGATGGAGTGTTCGCCGCCAGGCACATTGTAAGTATAACCACACTGATGTATTAAAGATATATGCTCACACTAATAACAAGCTCAGTCATCAACGTCAGCGCCATTAAAGTTTAATCAAGTCTGCGTTTGACGTGGTGAAACGTCCGTCCTTCTGCAAGGGCATCGCTCACGCTGCAGCCTGAAGCCCTCCAGCACACCGTTTGTGGTAGAGACAAGATCCTCCATGACGCACATTACATAGAACAACAAATAACCACTAATGCACTTTAAAATCAATTATGCTAAAATAAGTTTGGGTGAAGAGAAGTTTTCCTGTCAGTCGTCACAGACAGAAGTGATTTCTTGAATTAGACAAAGAAGGAAAAACAATTATGTGTGTTGAGCGACTGCAGAGAGGAAGTGACTCTGATAATGTGGGAGAAATCTTCATCTCTGACTACAAGCGACAGGGAAATCGATGCGGACATGTTATTTTTCTGGCAGCTAGAAGCTCTGTTCTTCAAGGCTTTTAAGCTAATAAAAAACATTCAATTAACATTTGGACAGAAATGACATGAAATGACATTTCAGTGAGATGACGGCAGACAGCCCAGTGAGTGTTGGGTTCAGTGTGGTGAACTGAATATTGAGTCATCACAAAAACAAATATTGTCATCAAATTAACATCAAATTAAAAGTCACATTTTCTTTCATCTCAACACCTTTTTCTTCTCTTGTCTGTACTTCTTTTGAAGTTTTCGGTTTTAGTTGCTGGTGTCTCACTTCGCTGTGATTCTTTGTCATAATGTTTCAGTGGTTTGTTGTTCCCGTTCTTACAAACGACACAAATTCACAACCAGTATAAAACAAACAGAAAGAGAAGCAGATGCAGACTCCCCTGCTGCCTCTGCATCTGGTCTGTGTGTTTGTCATCATTTTGGATCATTTGGGATTTTGTTGCTTATCAGAAGAAACGATTAATTCCTGTGTATTTGTGTGTTCATACACTGCTGCATCCGGTCTGTTACCTCATGTGTTTCACTAGTGAAAATAGACAATCTGATCTTTTTCAAACGATGAGGTGTTTGTAACATTGTTGACTGAAAAAATTCAGGGTTTGGTCGTAGACATCGCTCCACACATTCATCTCCATTTGTGGACCTTCCATTTCCATCCTCAGTAAAAGCATGAAAGATGAAGAAAGTAAAAAAACAAGCAGCTTTGCTCTGATAAACTTTGCATTTTCGCCACTAATGATGCTACAGTCATAATCTAGTTCTATTCACTGGACTAAACCCGCTGTTTGTGTCTTGCAGGACCTCCGACCTCTGTACGCCAGACGGTGTGACTATTACTCCAGCGCGACGGCATCGGACCGTGATGTAAGACACATTGTCATTGTGAAATACAAACTTATACAATATAATAAAATACAAATCCAAACTGAAACACAAAATAAAATGTCACATGTACATGAGTTCAAAGAGCTTTGTCAGGACCGTGATGAATTCATACTGAAGACGTGTATGATGATGTTGTAAATGCAGGTCACCTGCCAGTCATCTCGCACGTCCTGTAACCTTCGAGTGAAAAGCAACACGTGTTACTGCTGCGACCTGTACAACTGCGGGAAGTGAGTACGCTGCGTAGCCGAGGCCATCGTCAAAGACAGGCCGTCTGATGTGCACCGCTGCTTTGGTCGCCCAGATTCTTGACATGTACCATGGTGCTTCTTTTGTGCGATTCCTTTGCATTGCAACTTCAGATGTATGTTTCCTTTCTTTTAACCTTTGTTTCAGAGAACATCCTCTTATGGGACTTCAGAATAAAGATGTTTTGAAAAAGTTTAGGAAATCATCCATGATTTGGAAGTAGGTCCCTTTCTTCTAGAACCTTAATTAAGACTGAACTCTAGTGTTTGTAATGACAAACATGCTTTTGATGCTGTTTCCTCTGCATGCTCTGTTTTTGTTGGACCACCCGTCCAGCTGCTTCCCCCTGTGATTTATTACTGACATTACAACTGACACCATCTGAACGGCTCCCTGCTTGTACTAACCCTTTAACACCGACGGTATCCACCGCGCTAGCGTACCATAATTACACAACTATTTGTGCCATCAGAAAACGTTGAACAGTTACTGAAAGAACAGCCATGTTGCTGTCATTACGGTAATCCCATTCGCTCAGGTGCTGGAGGCTGGCCATTCAGTACCATAACGACAGCAACTTGGCTGTGAAGTGCCACTTCTCAACTTTCAGGTACCAATTGACATGTTATTCTTCTTCACACCAGGTGGGGGAACCGTTGGACGTTTTCTGATTGCACAAATACTCTGTATTTACAGAGTAATTACTCACCCTAACCCTAACTCTACTTCAAAGTATGCTAACGCTAATGTATCGGCAGCTATAGCGTCTGTGATAAAGGGTCAAAAAAACAAAACTGTGTGCTTGACTTTTCTGGCCTCTCTGTCCCACCCACTGGGTTAGCCGCGTGGAGGTGATCGGCGGCTACCACGAATACACAGATGTGAGCAGCTGCCAGGACGTCGTGTACCTCTACCACCTGCTGTGGTCGGCAACCATCCTCAACATTGTGGCTCTTTTCCTGGGCATCATTACGGCTGCAGTGCTGGGGGGCTTTAAAGACATGGTCAGTCCGCTTTGAATACGAATGTGTATGTGTGTACGCGCACTAGTGATGGGACGTACTGTGCTCATGCTTCGGACTGCGTCTCGAGAAATCCAGGAAGTATTTTGTGAAGCATGTATCGAGTTTGAAGCCTCGCTGGTTCCAGAAGTCTTTGGTGATACCGCTGTGGATGAGCTCACGATTCATGGGTTAGTGTTGGAGAATTGACAGTGATGTTTTGAGTTCTCTCAAAGAGGAATCGACTGAACCCCAGCACTGTGGAACAAAGATTTATTTTTTTTCTTAATAGAAATTAATACTAATGCTGTGAACCTGTTTGAAACACAACCGTCTTCCTGCCGTTTTTGTGTGATTCATTCAAACAGACTGGAGATGAATGGAGGGATGAACCTTTTTATGAACCAGCTGTCTACAAAGCTTCATCCGACCACCATCACTAGTGTGCGCTGACAGACGTCAGTCTTTCATTATCGCTCTTATGTGCTTGTCAGACACCGTCTGCCGCTTCAGAGAGTACTTCTGAGCCGGAGGTCATCACCACCCCAGTCCCCTCTCAGCCTCCTCTACCCCCCGCCTCCCACAACTCCTGTTACAACACTGCCCCCTGCCTGCCGCCCTACACGGCCTACGACATGCAGGTACAACACAGAAGGTCACGATACATCGACAGCACCAATGTCTTCTCCAAATGACATGCTATGTCATCACAGGGCTCCTATGTGTTCGCCGACTCCTCTGGCCTGTCAGACGACTCGCAGTCGGGTGCCAGTCACCTGTGGCCGACGATGATCCCTCCACGGTACTCCCCTCCCCACAGCCATCCTGACGAGAAGCCCCCGCCGTACAGCCCGTAGAAGAGTCAGGACGTTGAACGCGCTGTTTGGATGCACGCCGTCTGTGGGCTTCTCCTCACGGGACACGTCCAAAAAACCAAGTCAGGAGGAAGGCTGCAGCATGTCTTAGTCCAGATCCACTTACAGGGAGCAAGTATTCATGGCACTTCTTGCACTCTTGCCTCTGCGTGTATGTGTGTGTGTACGCATGTCGTGCAAATACCTTTTGGAAGAGACAACCAGTTTACACATCTACCTGCCTTAATGCAAATGGAGTCCTAGCACTGCAGCATTGTGGACTTGCTCTGTACAGGGTCAAACTGCGCCAGCTCGTAATCTCTCCGTACGCAGCACAAGCTTCTCGCCTCAAAAGGTACTAATGTGAACCTCCTGTTTGTGAACACATCAGCACAGCTACGAATGCAGAGCTACGTCTGATCGGTCTGCAGAGAGACAGTTTAAAGCCGTAATGCTCCACGTTACATCCGAGGTTATTTCACTGAACATCGTCAATCAGCTGTAACAGAAATATTCCATGCTGTTAACATACCACCATGTGATAGTCAGTGCTTCTATAGATGAATTAGTTCCTGTCAAAGAGACTGTTTTAGTGTAAAATGGGACATATGGACAGAGTTACACTCCAAAGCCTATTTATTGTTATTTCAAAGCAGGACACATATACACTGCACACGTCTCCTTGTATTTATGAATAATATTGTGTGTTTGACCTGAAGCAGCCGTCAGTGCTGGACTCACTGGGAAGAGGAAAACAGAAGCTGGCAGCAGCGTAGATTTAGTCTATGAAATGATGCCATCTGCATTTTATTATTTATACAGCACATTGTGAGGAGCTGATGGGTGCCAGTTCACTTCTTTTGTATTGCCAGTCAGATTTTTTGTGTGTAATTAAAACGTTTGAATGGATCTGTAATGGAGAAATGGTCAACTTTCCTGAAGTATTGGTGGATAAATGAGGTAAAGTTAAATACAATTCTGTGCTTCATATTCAGGGGGCTGCAGTTTCAACAATCACATCAGTATCAGTTTCGAAAAACCTAATGTGATGTTTTCCAATTGTCTTATCGCTGATAAATGTATGTCACATAATCACATTTACTCCAGTGATGTAATACATGCTGTAGTATTACATCAAATAATGAAAAGTAAAATCAGGAGAGATGCACACTGAAACGATTTTTACTTGTTTTGTATGGATTTAATGTGTCTCCATGGGCCAGTTCCAAAAGCAGGTTTAGTGAAAACCCAGGCTTTGTTAATCCTGAAATGAGGGAAACAGCAGTTTTCAATTCAACTTTCATGTAAACAGACAAACCAAACACCTTTACAGTTCCATGCTGAATTGAAGTTTATCAGTAAGTTTTAGAAACTTAATAAACTAGTTAAGGACCAAATTAACTAGTTTTTCCTCATTTCAGGATTAAAAGAACCCACTTTTTGGAATGGGCCCCTGGAGCGCAGACAGAAGCTGGTCTTCTTGAGTTCATTATGTTTTTTTTTTTGTTTTTTTAAATGATGGGAAACACTGAGCAGTGATGAAAAAAATATTGAAAACATAAATATAAAAATATTGGAGACTTTGGAGACACTTTGAATAAAAAATAAAATGTGCACTTTGCTGCACAAAGGGAATTTCAAAGATGGTGCACACCAAAGCCATTAACGTTGATCTGTTTATTAAAAGTCCTGCATGACTTGAGTGACATGAAGTAGATTGCTGCATTTACATTGAAAACAGAAAAGAAAAATTATTACAAAACAAACGTACATAATCACCTGTGCTATCTGAGGACTAATATAAACCTACGGTCACATAGGACACATCCTCTCCAGCTGACAAAGTTAAGAAAGAGCATTCTGCAGTTAAACCAGGAAAAAACATGAGAATCATAAAGGTGGATCGAGAGACATGCTCAATAGTCTTGAAGACAAAAGAAGAATTGAATATCTCCGCATGTGGAACGGTCATAATTATTACATAATTATTTATAGCTTTACAGCTGTTTTAGACTTTATTGGGACTAAAACCACAGCATTTCACTGATTCCAAATTTGAATATGAAAAACAACAACAAACAAATAACATAATCTAAACAGATTCCATTTCATGGACCCTGTGCTATTGACAGATATAGGCAATTTATTAACCTACATATATCAAAAGGAATGTAGCTGCTGAAAGAAAGATTAGACAAGATTTCAATGACTAGACCATCCAAAGACCAAAAGGAAAGAAAGCAGCAACATGCTTGTCTGAGACAAACGGATCTTCTTTCCATTATTACATTTTTATTTCCCCCCTTTTGAATTTTCAGTGGAATTTTTACTGTGTGCGTATTTGTCTACATGAGTTACTACTGTCGTTATCATTTCTTCCAAACGGTACAGTGATTTAAGAGCTCTTATAAATGCTGAGTAAATGAGTAAAGATCACATCACTGTTCTGTTGGATGATTATTCAATCCACTAGATGGTCCGGTGCTGTTGACACCGGACACAAACACTTCAAACAATGATTCTGTTTCAAACTGCTGATTAAGTGCATGTTTTAAAAACAGACTGTTACAGCCTGTTTGCAGATCATCTTCTCAATATATTAATTTTCCGCAAAGCTGACTGAAGTGAAACATCACTTAACAGAAAAGTGAATGCGAACACATCTTGACACTAATGAACATTACACCGGCGCAATACTGCTGAAATGGGGCCACAGAGGGGGGAAAAAACAGGGTGGTGGTGGTGGTGGTGGCGGGGGCACCTAAAAAGGCACAAATACCAGAGCTGCCAGTGCTGCTCAGTAGGTGTCTGGTATTACAAAGTCAAACGAGTCAGACGACCCCTGAGACTGAGTATTCATGCGCGCTGGGGGGGGTTTGGTTTGAGAGTCCGGTGGCATGAGCGCATCTGACTCAATGAAAATGTCGTCCCAGTTCAACATCCTGCTCTGAGTGGAAGCGTGGACGTCCTCACCGACCGAGGTTATGTGATGCACGCTGCCGTCCTCAGAGATCACAGGCACGGCCGACCCGTCCGTAGTCCACGAGTACGTCTTCATCTGCACTGTCTTACACGGCAGCAGGCGGTACAAGTTGTTGTCGGTGTCGTCCTTCTCCTTCCTCCCACTGGGATCTTGGTTGTGGACTTGCCTGCAGTGGTTGGCCAGGACCTGGTAGTTCATGAACATTTCGTTACACATCAAGCACTGGTACCGCCTCTCTCCTGTGTGGTAGATCTCGTGCTTAGTTCTGTACTCTGCCAGAGCAAAGACTTTGTTGCAGAAGTGGCACGGGTACTTCTTCTCCCAGGAGTGAGTGTTGAAGTGACGTCGAAGGCTCGTCAAACACACGTAAGGGCGTTTGCAGACGCTGCACACGTAGAACGTCTTTCCATCCATGATCAGTTCATAGTGATCTTCCAGCTCTGATTTGGCCTTTTTCTTGTTCAAATGCTTCTGGGTTGTTGCAGTAAATGATCTCTTCCCTTGGTTGGATTTGGAGCCCCCCTCTTCTGGATCTTCCTTCATGGGCACAATATCATATGTATCCTCCCCAATGTTGGCGTACACTTTACAGCCAGGTGAAATGGAATCAATTTCTGTGGCAGTGTTAAGCGTTACTGTCTTTATTGCTGTGCCAGTAGATTTGGGTGCGTTTGACTGACCTGCGGGGCCTGCGGAGAAATCAGAGAGTCTTATTTTGAAATCCCCTGGATGAGCTGAAGTGGAAACCTGCTTCTTGTGGACTCCAGTTATGTCACTTTTTTCAGATGACTGAGAGGCGCTCGAAGGTGCGGCGTTGAAGCTGCTGGACGAGGCTGGAGTTGCGGCGGCGCTTTCTGGCAGGGGAAGGCGAGCGGGGGAAGCCGGGTTATTGGAGCTGCTGTCTGGGCTGCACAGAGGGCTGCTTTCTGGCACGCTTGTGTTGGAAGACGTGGCGCAGGGAGGCTTTGACGTTTGCACGCTCACCGGGGGGGTGGCGGCGTTTTCCTTCTGTCGAGTGACTGCAACATCTGATTCTTCGCTTTGCGTGTTTGGTTCACTTTCTGGAACAGTGGTCTCCAAATCGATGATCTCAGCTTTCTGTTTGGTTGTGGTGTTGGTTTGTGAGACAAACATAACATCGCTGTCAGAGTCGTCATTGTTTTCTGCCGGTGCGCTTGTTTGATTGAATTCCTCTGCGGATATTGAGAAAGACTCAGAGATGATGGGCATCATCTTTGTGCATGTGTCACCTTTGCTCTCTGCCTCCTTCGATAAACCAGGCAGACCCTTAACTTGGGACAGCGGTGAGCCCAAGTTCGCAATGAACTTCACACCAAGTATTTGTCCGGCATTTATGAGCTCCTCAAGTAAGTCCGAGCGAACGCGGACAATCCTTGAACTGTAAATGTAGTTCAGAACGTGCTCAAAGATTTCTGCTCTGATGAAGTTCAACTCAATTACTTGTCCAGCTACAGTGAAGAGCTGATGAAAGTATGTACTCGATGCAGACAAGATGTTCTTGTGAGCTCTGAATTTCTTGTCCTGTATGATAATGGTGACATCACAGAATAATCCATGATTTCTCTGGTCATTCATTGACTTCAGCACAGTTGCTGAATACTGTGTGTCAGTCGCCGATATCAGCTTCAGACTGGGCATGTCTGCAGTGAGAAATCAAAAGGGGACAATTAAACTTATGACGACACTGGATGTCAGTACAGTTAAACACACGGTTCATGCTATATGTGCAAACTGCGAGTATTTACTAAAGACATGTCAACATCCAGCAGTTCCTGTTACTGTCAAGACACCAGCACACAGACTTACTTATACTGCTCAGGTCTTGACAACTGATGTGACTTGTTGATAATTCTGAAGACACGTCTACATCTCAGTAAACTTACGACTTCACAACATCAAACACAAACAGGTTTAGCAAACAGCTCATGTGTAATTGTGCTGCGAGCAGGAACTTTAAAGTTATCTGGTTGTAAACATGAGACAGACAGACTATACCGCAGAATAAGGTGAACTTCCTCAAATAACAATTCAAACCAAGCGTGAATAAAGCAAATCACCCACTACCTCAAACAAATAATAGGGAGCCAACAATAAAAATACTGCTATCTAACGTCAGTATGACAAGTCGCTAAACGTAGATATTATCTAAAATCGTCGTGACGCAAAATATACCATGACAATATCTCTATTGGATAATTGTGTGTATTTACTTTGGCGTTAAGGGGACATTTGAATGCTTCTACAAACCTACAGTCACGTATTCAAGTTCATATCCAGGTTGTAACGCTGTTTCCTTCCCTTTCAATCACACACACGTCAACGCGGCCTAAACGTTACGTGGCGGCGAGTCAACACATTAGCTTCACTAATTAACATGGTGAACAATTCTGGCGGCTCGCTGTCTAAAGCAATTGGACTTGACAGAGATAGTGTTTACCCGCAACCTTGATGATTCCTTCCAAAACAAAGCGAAGGTCTGTGGAGAAAGAGTTAGCTAGCTGGCTAACACACACACACAATGGCTAACAGCAGACAGCTTCTCCTGCTAGCTGCGCTGCGTTGGCCTCACTGACTGACTAGCCGCAATGAGTCGCCACCATGTATGACTACACATAAAAATGGAATTTTTGGATAAACTCATGGGTTCATGACAGTCTTTAACGAAGCAATAAAGAAGTGCCTGTGTCAGTTTGAAGTCTCTCCCCGCCGGGTTTACCGCCTCGATAACTACCGGGTCATCACTTATGCCTTCATAATAAAAGCCTTCATAAATCCCCATGAAATACTGTAATTACGGTGGCAAACGCGGATTCAGTATACATACACTAATTTCAGACTATTTTATTTTCGAGGAATCTCTCTCTACTCGGTAGTTGAAGATGAAATTTGGCTTCCACAGAGAATGCAATGACACCGTCTGCACTGTAGTAGTCACATCATAGTGTGTTTTACTTGCAAAAAACGTTATTTTCTCTTTTTCATTCTTACCTCGTCTCTACAACTAAGACTCGGAAGTAAATCACATTAAGTAAAATATTTCTGCCCATTGTTTTATGACAATTTAAAAATGTATGGAGAGCCAGGGACATCGTTCATAAAAAACAGACGGAACCTTTGACAGTGCATGTTGTGATAGACCGGTTACTTTCACCCGACGGACTGTCGAGGCGCAGCCAGACTTCCTGTTAACTGTAAACGTTGGTGTCGCACTTCGCTGTGTTCATGTGAACACAAACAATTTAACCGTTATTTACGTGTCAGGTCGCTGTTTGATATGCCCGATCGGTCGAGCTCTGATGGCGGGACGATTCGAAGTCCCCGGGCCCGGAGACCTCGTACTCGTTCCCGCAGCCGCAGCCGGGGCGACAGCCGAGACCGGAGCTTGTCCCCGGGCAGCTTTGGGCCCAAACTACCGAAGCCCCGGGACAGAGAGCGAGAACAAGAGGAGCGAGAGCGTCGATTCCGAGAGGCAAGAAACATCAGGCGGATCCGAATCGGGAGCCGAAGCCGGTCCCGGTCTAGAGAACGACACAGCAGTAGCCAGAACCACAGCCACTGGTCCGAGCAGAGAGACGCTGGCGGCAGACACGGCGGCTACAGAGACGAATACTACTACGACCAGCAGAGAGACGACGCACAGCGACAGAGACAGGAGGCGTTCATAGCACGGTAACCACGGCAACACCTGACCCAGCGGGTCAAAGTTCAACGACACATTTCATCTGCTCAGTGCAGCTTTTTAAAGAAGTCAGTAAGGTTTAACAGGTGGATTTGTAGCTAGTTGGTGTATATATGTAAAATGATATAAGAGTGCAATATAGCTCCATATCATCAGTCTCAGAGACATCACCACATACTCATATGTATTGATGTAAAGATCTTTTGTTGTATATTATCTTGTTGTTTTTATTTTCTTTTGCATTTTAACCTAGATTTGTTATTGTTTACTATTTTTCTTTTTTTGCAGCTTTAATGTCGTAAATTTCCCTGCTGTGGGACAATAACGCCTTATTTGATCTTAATAACCAAAACACCATGAGGACTACATAAATTTCCCGAGGGAACCTTCCTGAGTGATTGATAAATGTGTCTCTCTGATTTAAAGTCTTTACTTAAAGTTTTTACTCAGGAGCAGGTCGTTTTTGTGTAATCCTGTTGACAGAGAGGTACTCTGAGAGATTTGTGGTCATTTAATGGATCTGCATCCAACTTTAACACCCCCAGACAAATGTAGACAATTTCTGAACGGATCCTCCAAATAATTTTTTTCAGCAGCATTGTGCATTTGTATTTCCTTTCTGTCAATGTTTAGTCATTTGTAAAGTAATTATTTTAGGCTCATACTAATATATACCAGGTGTCACTCAGGTTTAATCACAACTGGACATGTTTTCTCTCTGTCAACCATGTACATTAGCATGTTTGTGTAATGGGTTTTTTGAATTGGAATTTAATTTTGTCCTTAATTGATTGGTGGATTGTCTTTGATTATATCACTTGTTCTCTGC
>CAAKHB010007607.1:16729-46924 GCA_901007665.1 Aeoliscus strigatus | reverse complement strand
GGGGGGTGAGCCCGCCGCTGCCGCGCAGGTTCACGTTCACCGGGACCCCCGCAGTTTGTGCGTGCCGCAGAAGTTTGAGCAAAGTGTCGTCTTGTCCCCTCTTGGCCAGCCAGTGGAGGACAGAGTACCCGCTGATGAAGTCCTTCCTGGTCAGCAGATGTGGGTCCTCCGAGATGAACTCCAGTAAGGTCTCGTAGCTGCCCTCCACGGCGGACAGCATCCACGCGTGCTCCATAGGGTACAGAGCCCAGTTCACGTCCTGTTCGGCGGAGGACGCGCTGCTGCCGCCGGCGTGAGGCGTGGGGTTCCGGAGCAACTCCTCCAGGTGGCGTTTCCGCTCCGACGCGGTGGGTGAGCCTCTGTCCGGAGCCTCCTGGTGAGGAGCGCAGCTGCCGGGCGCTTCTCGCCGCCTGTGCAGCCTCGACCTACGCTGAAAAGAGCCGGGCATGACCTGCATGCCGTATCTCGACAGTCGCTCCACAAGGGAGGCTTGTCTGGACGGCCCGCTGCCGGGGGCGTCCGCTGGGTCGGATCCAGCCTCATCCGGGCTGCTGCCGCCATGCATGGTTCAAGCCCACTTGTTTGGACGAGATGACGGACGGTTAGGTCAGTTTATGAAGGTGGCGACTTCTCCCTCGAGATGGATTCATTCCCTGTATCCAAAAGTTTGATTGTAAACACGAGCATGCATTTTCATTTGACATTAAAATGTCTTTACTCACTTGCTGTTTTCTCTGGATGTCCAAACACCATTCACTTTAGACTGATACTTTATGTGAATCCACTGGATTTGTGGAACTGAAACAAAGGTCACTCTAATCTCAAAACCAATGAGAAGCAATCACGTGACCACTGATGGACTTCAAAAATCAGGAAGTGATAGTGCAAGTTTAATGAACAACTTGGGGAAAGTTTACAACCAACTGGATGGTACAGAGAACCAGGGGGCACACAAAATTAAAACTTTATTTCAACAGATAAAAGCAGGCATGTGTTCACATCAGTCAGTAACAGATTCTGGTGGCAGCTCGACTGTCAGCTCATCAAGTGTTTGAAGAAAGGCATCCAGCTCAGGCAAGTAAGCTGGAAGGAGACAACAGAATAAAGCAAAGGTTAATGACCGGGATCAAACTGTCGCATCCTTAAAAGCTACAGTTGGAATTACTAGAATGTATTTGATTTCATTATAGCTCAATCGGTTAAAAACTGATGTCTGGAGTCTGTTTAAATCATTGTTGATAATTCTACAGAATCATGTTGGACCGGCTAAGTTTTAACAGCTGCTGCCACCTTCTGTCCATTAGAGGAAAGAATTCTTTTACCAATACATCGTGTCAAATCTCAGTTTTGTGTTTTATTAAAATAATTGTATTATTATACTGAAGATGCCACCTGGGAGAGTGGAAAATGTGTTTCACAAATATATAGAGGAAAAGGAAAATGCAATTTACTAATTCTTCTGCAAAGTGTTCACAGTTTACAACACTTAACCAGTTTTATGAATCAAGTCAGGGAAGTTTACTATACATTGTTACACATGAAATGTTCCTTACCTAGCACTTGTTAAACAGCATTATTCCAGGACAAATATTAACTTGATACCTGAACGGTCTGGCATCTTGACAGGGGACATGTTTGGGAGCGGAGCAATTGTGTCCAGTTCATCTTCACGGGGCTGTGGAGGTTGTCCGAAACAGCCCAGTCCAGGCAGAGCAAGACCACTGAGAGGGATCAAATCTTCAGGAATGCTGTACTTCTCAAATGCTGTAGGGGAGGGGGCAACAGACAAATAAGCCTCAAGATGTGGCGAGATGTTGGACGTGAACAGCCACATTGACAAAAAAAGTCAGAATAATCAAAATACTCGCGATAGCTCATGTGTGCTTCTTGGCAGTGATGATAAAATTATTTGTGCCACTCATGAATGTAGGTTTAACAACCAGATATTCAAATTGTTGTTACCAATAAACATTCTCCTGTTACCTAATGGATCAAAAGGAAAGAACTTCTCAACTTCTGGATACTCCTCCACTTTGTTCTGAGGATCACGTTTGACTTTGGTTTCCTGTGGGAACACAGTATTGTATAACTACATGTACAACTTCATGAATAATGCAGATGAGGGCTGACATCACACTATACATATCCCAACCTGTGGCTTCACCAGTTTCTTCTCTTGTACAGTGACAACAGGGGTTGAGATTTGTTTTTTGTTGACTGTTCCGAGTGCCTTACGGCCATATGGCAAGGGAGTGTTTTTGGCAATCATCGGAGATTTCAAGAGTTTCTCTGGTGAAGGAAAGCAAATGATGGCAACTTCCATCTATAACCACCAGAAAAGAAGAACTGGGCACAAAGTTTCAGACCTGGAGCAGACTGAAGCCTCTGTCGCATCTTGAGTGCAGGTGCATGGAGACTGGCGTTTTCACGCTCTGGAAAGATGACGTTGTCCATTGTATCTGAAAACACAAGCCAACAACTTGTGTTACAAACTGCAAATACAGCTGTTCCTTTACTGACAGTTGTTTAAATGTCAGAATGTTGCTTGATGTTTGGGTATGCAGGCAACTTCATTAATCTCCATGAGAACTTCACATTTCATATATTTAGATAGAGATGGATTGAAAGAGGAAAACAACGAAGCTGTGTTTAAGCTATTCCAAGATGTAATGAATTCCATGTCATTTGACAAACAATTTAACCCATGTTACTGTTTTCCTTAATTAAGATGCTCTTTTGTCATGAAAAATACATTTCCGTCTGAGCCTGCGTCTCTCTAAACGTCAGCTTAGCATCTTTTCGAGTTAACCTTAGGTATATACAGGCACTGTCAATATATTCGTGTTTAAAAAGACATTTTGACCAAAATCACAGCGAATAAACCACATAACCATTATTTATTTACAGTTATTTCAACCGAACGGTCTGTCAGCGAAACGTTAATTCAGCTTCATAAGCTAATCAGCGTGTCTGAGTAGTTGTAGCTAACTCGTAAAGAAAAAAACGTAAAAGAAACGTAAAAGAAATCATGTAACGTCAATGTAACGGTTACCTGAAGCTTAATGTCGATGTAACGGTCACCTGTAGTGTGCGACACTCTTCTCGTGTCACCTTCTGCTCAATACTCAGCCACAGAAGCTATTTAGATACGAAGAACGTATATTGAGCCGCAACAGGACGGCGGCTCCTTTTTAAATTCACAGCCTTCCTCCTATTGGCCTCTGTTGAACACGTGACCTGTATGGGCGTTGCCCACAAAAGGACGTTGATCTTTTTCGTATACATATAAATTCCGTTCGTGTAACTACAACACAGCGTCATCGACTGTCATTAAATAGCTAATATGGAGGGAGGCTAGCAAATATAAATAGGAGATGAACCGACGTCAAGCGTTTTTCTGAATCAATTGTATTCAAGTCACAACTATAGGTCTGTAATTATTTTTCGTTTCAATGTAAACCTCAGATGTTAAATTGAACACTGTATGAAATTTCGGACGAATAGAGACATTCCTAAGTTACATTTGAAGCCACTGTCTTTCCTGCAACTTCACAGTCCAACAATAGTGGCTGCTGCCTGCTACGTTCATTGATTCACTACGGTTCACGCCCATTCTGACTGGACGAGTCCATGAACAAGATCGCAGGGGAGTTTACATGGAAGCGCTTTTTAAAATATCAACCATCTATTTTCAAAACTAAAATAAAAACGCTGGGGGTGTCTAATTAGATAAGTCCTCCATTTATTTACATTCATTTTCATTCAATCTGGTTTATGCGTAAAATAATAAGGGTGTCTTATTTATCAGTCCTTAATTCACCAGTTGAGCAATGGTACATCCCGAGTAGGCCATCTTTCAGTGGAACCTCGACGGTTTGGTTTCCTTCGCTAACCCAGACAGCAGCCGAGGTTTCGTCCTCAAGCTAACAGCTACCACTATGGCGTCAACCGAGATAGCAAGACAAGCGGTGAGTAGCCGGATTTTCTCAGGATGCAGCTTTCCGTGTTTTAATAATCTTTAAATATATATGCAGATGTAAAACTACATATTTTCATTGTACCGGGATATGTAATTTCGAATAGGCTTAGCTGGTTAGTCCGTTCTCGCGTATGAGATCACTGATATTTCATCTCAAAAATTGTAATGTAACGTTCGGAGGCTGTCATATATATTATAACACTTATATACGTAGTATGTGAAACAGCCGATAGCAATATATTGCGAATGTTACTATGTCGTCGTTTACCCGCATTAATGTTAATTCCATTAATTTTCATCCTCATTAGTTCACGCCCGTAGATTTCCTGTAATTGTACCGTTAGCCGGATTTGCTAGCTAAAATAGCGAAAAGACACGAATTACCGTCGGCGCTTTGTATAACCGTATGCACACGCATGAAAGGTAAAGTTGTGGACTAAATTAGCTCACGAAAAAAAAACACACAATGCTTTTTATATAGCCACCGGGAGGCCATTCACTTTGAACGCCCCCATTTCAGCAAAGCTATGATACTCACTTCCGTTATGTTGTTTCATTTAGGTCCCGTTAACTTTAAACCGGGCGTAGTCTGATGTGTGAAGAGAAGATGGTGGGAAAGCAGCAGATTCTTGCTGGTTATAGGCATTTAAGCCTACAATTTGCAGCGTTTGTGTCTGGATTTTTGGTTGGGTGGAAAAGAAACCATCAAACCCAGAGAAAATACTCAGAATAGAAAGGTTTGATATGTCTTTGTGGCTCAATGAATAAAAACTGCTGTGTGTAACTTGGCTGTAAGTGTCTTGTAAGCCAATAATGGAATGTTGCACTTGCTGCTGAAGAGTTAAAGGCTGTTTGTCCAATGACACAATCCTTTGTTTTACAAATACCACCTCAGCTGTTTAAACCCAATTTCAACTATCCAAATAATCCACAACTGTCTTTTGCCATCAGCTTGTCCGGTCATTTAAAATTGACCCTCAGATGGAAAGCATTCCTCTCAAAGCTGAGGCCACACCGGAAAACAACTCTTGTGTTATGTTGGGCCACATAATGGCTGGTTGGTTGTTGTTTAGCTGGTTGCTTTGCCATGTAATCTAAATTCTTTACTTTCCTACACCTCATAATGTAGATGTAGACTGCAGAATGGGATGCACAGAGAGGGAAATGCTAACCACCAGCCACACGCCTACACACACACGAAACAACCCAACAGTGCTTTTACACTCAGTTGTTTTGTGTTATTCTGGTCCACAGAGACTGCATGCAAACATAGATATGCTGAAGTGAATGAAACAAATCAGATCAAAAACAGAGAATGCTGGCGATGCAAGACAATGACTTAATTTGTCTTTGTTGAAGATGGATTGTTTTTTGGTTTATGTTCCAAAAACAAAATGACATACTATCTCAAAGCTTTACATGTTAGTGTCTTTGCAGGTGTCTTGTAATGACAACCACATTTAATGTATATATTGTGGTTTGAAACTGTGAGTGAACAGTTCAGGAAACAGGAAGTCAGCACCTGAAATATGTGCCAGAGATCAAATATGAAAGTAATGCATTGTTTCCTATCCAAGTGTCACATAATTATATTATTAGTACACGGTCACTGAGCTGTACACAGTAGGTAATAAAGAATAACAGCATTATGCCCCAAAGAGACAAAGGCAGTGTGTGTATAACCTATTAACCTGATGCTTTATAAACCTTTTCCTGTGTTTAGGGAGAAGGTGCTCGTGCTGTACCTCTTGCTGGCCATGTTGGCTTTGACAGCATGCCTGACCAGCTGGTCAACAAGTCTGTCAATCATGGTTTTTGCTTTAACATCCTCTGCGTTGGTGAGTATATCATGCATGAAGATGTCTTCCCAGGGCAAAACAATTAGTTTGCTTCAATGAAAGCCCTGATTTTTTTCCACATGTTGCAAAGCTGTTTTACTTAGTATTTGACCTATGCAGATTCCTTCTGGTTAGCTGACCTTGGTTAGCAGGATTAGTAAGATGCCTAGAGTTCATATGAGACATCACTCACGAATAACCATGTAAAACCATTGAATGTAGATGATGATGAATCCTGTTATTACTTACTTAAAGTTAACATGATTTTATGAAACATTTGTTGTTTTGGAGGAATTCTTCCTCTGTTTTTTATTATCTTTAACCTCCAGTTTGTCTCCACACTTGAGCCTAGACTTGTTCAGCGTAACCATTCAGTTCTCACTAATGGTTTGTGTACATCTCTATGTTAACAACAGTGTTGCATGTGTGTCTTTGGATTCAGAGGAAATTACAGACATTTGTAACATGGTGAGATATCTTACAAAAATGGGCTATCATGCCTAGATGGTAGGTCAGGCTGTGGTGATTAAAAATAGAAGTTCTTACAGAGGCAGCTCTGTGACTGAGTCATCTGACTGCCCCCAACAGAAAATTGGATGTCAGAATACATCAGACATGTATCTATATCTGCTTCATTTAGTATGTAATATGAGATTCTCCAATTCATCACCTGACAATTTGAAAAAAAAACCCAATGATTTTTACCATCATAAGACCATTGGCAAAAAGCAGTGTAAATGATATAATTAAAAGCAATGTATTGAGGTTTGCAGGAATCCCTCAACCATGAAGTGATGTGTTTTCTTGTCCAGGTGAGACGGGTTTGGGGAAGTCCACTTTGATGGACACATTGTTCAACACCAAGTTTGAGGGCGAGCCCAACCCGCACAGCCAGCCCGGTGTCACACTCAAGTCCAACACCTATGAACTCCAAGAGAGCAACGTGCGTCTCAAACTCACTGTTGTCAACACTGTGGGCTTTGGGGACCAGATAAACAAAGAAAACAGGTAATGCCACACCACAACCACACAACACAGGATGCTTGATTGATCCTCTATCCCCCCCAAAATATAATGTCTTTTACCCTGCAAGCAGAAACCCACACATGAACATGCACTCAGCATTCACCCCAAACATTTACTCCTTGAGCTCACTAAGCTTTTGTAAGCTCAGTTTACATTCAGTAAATGTAACACTCCCTACAAATGTGGTTTCTGGTTGACATCTCAAATACTTTATAGGAGCAGCTTGAAAAACTCAAACCAGATGTAGATGCTTTCCTTCCTGCTGTAAGACCTGTGTGGTCAGGGAAACAGCTGCACAGCTGATCTTGGGCTCAACATCATTGTCATCCATAGCATATTAATTGTTTGCATTGCTCACATTTGAAGGGATGTTGGAAAGCAGTGTGGCTATTTCAACCCAGCAGAGTTGATCTTTCAATCTACTGAAGCTGTGACGCATTAGCCCCATTTACTCTGCCTGTTCAAGACAGGAATCCTGGACAATTTCTATTTGGCGTAAAAAACCAAAATAGCACAATGATTGGTTCATCCTGATAGTGACATATCTTAAATACATCTCCATCCAAATCACCTTCCTGTCTTTCTCCTTGACAGCTACAAATCCATCGTGGAATTCATTGATGCTCAGTTTGAAGCATACCTACAAGAGGAGCTGAAAATCAAGCGTACACTACACAACTACCACGACACCCGCATCCACGCATGCCTGTATTTCATAGCTCCCACAGGACATTCGCTGAAATCCCTGGACCTGGTGACCATGAAGAAACTCGACAGCAAGGTGAACTTTCACTTCCGGGGTTTTCCTGCCATTTTGGTCAATAACTCCTTTTTTTAAATGACTAACCAATTACATAGCCTTGGTTTGTTTCTTAAGCGAGAGGGACATTTTACACAATGGTATGTAACAGGAGCAGAATACTGGTGAACTCTGTCACACATCATGACTATACAAAGACTTTTGATCTATTCATTCTAGTTGTCGGTCATAAACCTTTCCAGACCATCTGCTGACATGCCTACTGGCTTTAGGCCCATCACTGCTTTGCTGTAGGTCAACTGTGAATTGTGTACAGCTAAGTGACTGCTGTCTGGTTTATGGGATATACTTTGCTCTGAGGCTTATTTACATGGACCTCCAGAGAGGCGTCAGTGTTTGCCAGAGCAGCTGCGCCCACCCACTAACGGTGTGATACACAGTCGAGAGAGGTCCCCTGTGTACACATATATCACCGGGTCTTCAGCAAAGCATATTAATCTCATGATCCTGAGGATTCCCAGCTATTAGTAAAACGGCTCACAGTTGAACTTGACATAATTTTTCATTGTGTAAAAATGAGTTGTGAGTACGTCATGTCATTTTTCATCAAATGCAGATGATTTTCTCTCTCTGACACCATGTTTGAGGAGCTCTAAAGTAATCTAGAATGACAAGTGGATTTACATACTGTTAAATTCTTCTGAAACAAAACAATCATACATAAAATGCATAAATTATAAATTTGGTTTCTACAAACAGAAATGAGGAATTACTCTACTTTTAGCCGCGCATCATTTACATCTTACATCTTATTACACCAACAACAGTTGTTCATTTCTCTAATGTAGGTCAATATTATCCCCATCATTGCCAAGTCGGATGCCATCTCCAAGAGTGAGCTGGCCAAGTTCAAACTGAAGATCACCAGTGAGCTGGTCAGCAACGGAGTGCAGATCTACCAGTTCCCCACTGATGACGAATCTGTGGCCGAGCTTAACTCCTCTATGAATGTAAGACTTCCAGCTGTTCTATGTGCATTAGAGTGAAATACACTGGTACAGACAATGACTGTCTTGTTCTAACAGCATGATAAACTACATTATGCCTTCTAGTTTGACTAACTTGTGATTCAGGATAAACATCCACTATGACTTCTTGGGGCTATCAGAGAATCAGGAAGCCGACCCAGTCAGGGGTCAGAGCAGCACAATCAGCCATCTCTTTTTCCAGGAAGCAGCCATGTGGGAAAGGGCCTGTGTCCGCTGACAGATAATACTGTTAATACACTGTTTATGCACTGGCTTATTTCTCCTCAACAGATTATATTAGGCTGTTGCTTATTCTGTCCAACCAGAGGTCATTCTCTCATCCCCTGGTGGAGAGGCTGGTCATGGAATCACCCCAGAATAAATCCATGGGCACGTCCAGATGATGTGCCAGTTAGGGGAAATTCTGTTTTCTGTATTTTATGTTGGAAGATAGGATCAATATATATTTTTTTCATTAATTGATGGAAAAACTTTTGCATCCTAGAATGTGTATGATTGTGTTTGGATCTTGATAAAAAGGCCTGAATGTCCTGACTAAGTGGATGTTAACATTCTGGTTACCAAAACCCTCCTTCCTGACATACTGAAGAACTTTCATAGTGTATAAAGGAGATAGTTGCATTAATAGACTTGGACTTTACAGTAAATTGTGTGATGCACAGTGAGATTAAGGTCTTTGGAGAGGAAGTAAGAAACATCTGCCGTACTCCCAGGTGTGGATTGCAGTGCACCAATTTCTTTTGTTGCTTTGCTGTACAGAGCCATTTGCCGTTCGCTGTGGTGGGAAGCACAGAGGAAGTGAAGATGGGGAACAAGACGGTGAGGGCCCGGCAGTACCCTTGGGGGACAGTACAGGGTAAGCCTGGGTCACTTCCTGACAGGAAATGGGAGCATGCTCTCTGCTATCAGGGCTGCTGGAGCTACTCCCTGTTCTTCTAGTCATCCTCAATTCAAACAGCTGCAGCAAACTAGTTGATAACCAGTTATGTAACCTCATTTAGCCACAGCTCCCTTTCTGCCATGTTAGGGGCTGCAGCAGCACTGAGCTTTTACGGAATTTTGTCTGTCACTAATAGTGTTTCAATTGATTTGACAAGTTGATCCCTACGGTCTGTGTGTTACGCCACATTATGTCTGTATCCTATGGGAAGAAATGCATATGTACATGCGTTACAATCTACTGCTATTTATTTCTCCCCATTCTTGACATATAGAATATATTAAATTGAAATCTAAGCACTGTGTGTGTTTGTGAGTGGGTGGTTTGCACAAGAACACTCAGCTGCAAAACAATGCAAATGGACTTTTGTTCTCTGCCAATTCGATATTCTATGAAATGAGGACTGAGTAGTGTTCTTTTTTGGAATGACTACACTGTGCGAGATCCACATCCAATAGATGTTGGGAAACATTTAAGCCATTTATTGAACAAACCTCAAGGCTGAATAGAGCCACAAATCCTGCACAGTCTACCTAATATGAATGTGAATAAATCAGTACAGTTTCATTTGAAATTCAATGTGCTGAACAACAGCCAAAGCAACAATAAACACATCACCACCCCAATGCTTACGAGAAGTGTCGTATTTCTAGCCAGAGGCTGTAGCTGACATTGGCTCTGTTTAACCATGTGTGCTTGCATGCATGCGTACTCGCGTGGTGTCACATGATGTGGAACCGTGGTGTTTGGCTCAGGCAGCTATCCCAATCAATAGTGAGACCCGTGGACATGGACAGTTTCTGTTGGATGTTGTCTGTCTGACGATGTGAATTACTTTCGTAGGTTGTTACATCACTGGCTTTGCATCACAATACAAATACATAATGTAAATAATCAAGCTTCCATGCCACTACTTGGAGGTTGCAAAATACCTGAAGCATTTTTCATACAACTTGATAGTATAAAAAATAGTGAGAATTATGTCATATTTGATTTAATAGTTTGGCAAAATAAATTTTGATCTTGCTGAATATCATCAATCTGGAATTATTGTATCACATTTTGTTGTGCTGGTTGGCTGCTTTTATAATGGCTGTCCTGGTAAACAGGAAGGGAGCTCGTGGTGCAGTAATGCTCACGCTCGTGGAAGAAAACATGACCTAAAAAGCCTAAATGACTGTGAGGAAAGGACTCGTTACTCAAAATATACTCCACTGTCTGTCCGAGGAATCAGAGAGCTTCTTCTGTTGCATTGTTTTGTCTTATTTAGATAACCGCTACCATATCTAGTCGAAATCAGTCAGCTATATGACTACAATGACAGTAATTTGAGGTCATCACGTTGACAATTTTATCATAAATGATAAAGAGATGATTTTACAGAGCTCTTTACACTGCAGCTCATTGGGATTTAGGTTCATTGCACACAGCAAGCCTACGTTCGGCGCTGTGTTTCCTGCTGTTGAATTAATATATATCAATATCAATAAATCATGAATGAGAGACAATCTGATGAGTTTGATAAAATCATCTCTCTTACAGTGGAAAATGAGACTCACTGTGACTTTGTCAAACTGCGCGAAATGCTGATCCGAGTGAACATGGAAGACCTGCGAGAGCAGACTCACACACGCCATTATGAACTCTACCGCCGCTGCAAACTGGAGGAGATGGGCTTTAAAGACACAGACCCTGACAGCAAGCCCTTCAGGTAGGAGGCTTTTAAAGCTTTCCAAGGATTTGCTGTCCAGTATCGGCGTGGTTCTCTTGTTTTGTTTGACTTCTTAGATTCTTACATTATAGATGATATTCGTTAAATCTTTATTTACTGGGTCCATCACATCAATCCACGTGTTTGGTCATGACGAATTTTCATTTTCTCTTTGTCAGTCTGCAGGAGACATATGAAGCTAAGAGGAATGAGTTCATGGGTGAGCTACAGAAGAAGGAAGAAGAAATGAGGCAAATGTTTGTTCAGAGAGTGAAGGAGAAGGAGGCGGAGCTTAAAGAAGCAGAGAAAGAGGTGCGCATCAGTATGTCACAGGAGTCCAGTACTCTACTGTACCAGCATCATTTATCTGGATTGGCTTGTTAATGTTTGACCCCAAACTGTTGTCTTCTCTCACTACCACACAGCTGCATGAGAAGTTTGACCGTTTGAAGAAGCTCCACCAAGATGAGAAAAAGAAACTGGAGGACAAGAAAAAGTCCCTGGACGACGAGCTGAACATGTTCAAACAGAAAAAGACAGCTGCCGAGCTCTTGCAGAATCAAGCTCAGCAGGCAGGGGGCTCCACCACACTCAAGCGGGACAAAGAGAGGAAAAAGTAAGTATCATTCTTTTTACTCTTAATCCTCACATCACAGGTGCCGGTGGAATTTGATGAAGAAAAGCATGGGTACCACAACCCTGGTGTTTGTGACATTTCATCACAGCTGCGTTTAGAAATCCCCTATGTTGCACATCAAGGTGTGAGCAGGCAAAATATGCGTCTGCCTGCTGATGACTCCCAGAGCTCGTGGTCCACTTTGTGCACTGGCTGCAGACAGAGTCCCTACAATCTCACCAAACCCTCAGTGGGTTCTTTGTCTGTTCCCATTAGAAAGCACCTGAGGTTTGTGTAATTTAAGGCACACAGCAGATGAAGGCAGCGAAGCCTTAGAAACTAGTCTTCCCTCCTCTTCCTAATGCAGATACGTCTGGGTTCTACTAGAGTCTGTAGCTTGGCATTCAGATGTTTGACAGCTGACCAGTATTCATACTGATTTTTGAATATTTACTTCAGAAGGGGGAGAGGCCAATCACAACGACTTGCTTTCAAAGATGACATGTGTATTATGCTTACATTCTTACAAGTTGCGATAATGGAAGGGCCACAATCCCATCACGTCTAAGCAGCAACCAATTGTTTGGGGTTTTTTTATGTATAATCCGATAATCTCTGGTGTTTTCTGACAGATTATTTTTCTGTTATTGTACCCTGTAACTGTTTCAAATTAGGAGATTAAATACGTGTCATGCTTGGAGGCAGCGCTTGTAGCCAGATGTGTGACTGCCTACAACTTTCAGTGTATTTCTGGTCCCTTCATGTTCATCAGCCAACTGACCGTTCAAGGAAAAAAAAAAGACAACACTTGCACTAAGAAGGTTCCTTTTGCTCGCTTTTTTCCATGTTGATTTTTTTTTTATCCTACAGCCACTTCTTCTCTTCATAAGCACCACCAGGAAAATTCCTCTGCCTTGTCTGTGGGTCACTGATTAGAGCCACCATGAAAGAACAATAACAATGTGTTCAGTCTTTTCTCATCATTCCCCAGTTATTGCCTGCGTCTCGTTGTGTAGATGTCTCTTGGAAGTGCATGTATCATCTATGTTGCATCTGTAATATTTTCCAGTTAACTCCCCCTCGCTGCATGCTGCATGAGACACCTGTTCTGGTAAGAGCCCCCCCTCCTGAGCTACACCACCAGCAGACAGAAACTCAATGAATCAGTGACTCCTCAGGCAAAACGCTACACAAATTTGAATATTGACTATGTCAAAATAGGTAATTACCCTTATTAGAATATAGGAGCATTTTCACCCAAATTTTTGAGGCTCTCTAATTGGAATTTAACTAAGTAGAAGAACCATTTGGAGCAGATCTATCACTTTACATACATGTCATCTGGGTCCTCACATTTGTGGGTCGTATCCTTGAGTTGGTGCAGTTTTACTGCCCATGTGCTCACTCGTTAATCAACCAGTTAGTTAGATTATCATAAACCATTTGATGCTCTGCCCCATCTGTCTCCATAAATCCACAACAATCTCTTTATTGTTCTGATCCCAAGTCTTTTTTTTCCGCCCGACTCTGCCTTCGCACAAAGAGCCATTCAAGCCAGAGCAGAGACAAAGTGGCTCAGGGCCCCTCTCTGTGTATGGAGATGACATATTTTGCTGATGTTACGGCCCTGCCGCCACCCTTCCCTCTTGTGTTGATAACAAAAGCCGGAGAGAGAGAAATGTTGTGGAGACTCGACCTCCTGAAGTGTCTACTTGCATGAAAACATCTGTACTGCTTGAGCCACTCAGGACTGTTAACGGATGAAAAGAAGCTGCTGCAGGATGAGCAAGATACTGAGCAAATTGTTTTGTTCTAAGTGCAGGATTGGAACAAAGCTTACAAGAAAGAACAAAAAAACAAAAATTGGATTTTTGATTTGCCTGATCTCCAAGAGTCAATGACCCCATAGACTCATAGGCTTAGGCATTCGGCTTAATCTCCTCTCACTGCCTTTTAGACACTAATGCTGATTTAATGTCACCCATGTTCAAGTGTGTCCTGATGTTTTAACTCCTAGAAAGCATTAACAGCCGCTCTTTCTTATTTCCAGAGAAGGATTCCTGTAGAAAAGTGCTCCCTTGTGGCCATCCTGCTGTGAATGCAACCCATCATCCTTACCCGTGTCCTTCCCCCACCCTTCCCCAAACCCCAATAATCCAACCCGCTACATGCCCCTCACCCCCGCTATGTGGAAGACCCTGGGCATTGCTCTCAGTTTGACTCCGTTTATCACCTTTTTGCTGAATAACTCTTGGATGACTTAGGAGTTTTGTACAAGAACTTATTCAGCTTGTCTTTTTATACAGTTCACAGAAAATGCATTCCATGTTTGTTGTCTATGTAGTGACTCATTGCATGATGGAGTGTCCTTTTTTCATATTAACATACATGGCTACTGTTGTGATGGGCAGAAATGCAGTGAAGCTAAAGTGAAACGTGCATCAGATGTGGGGACCTGAGTGTGTGGTGAAGTCTGGAGAAGGGAGAGCAAAGTATTCAAAAAGTTGCAGATTCTGCTTCCATTATGTGAGTAAGTTGAACACTCTGAATGTCGACCAGTTGCAGCAGGAAATCATCTGTTAGCAAACAGCAACGAGCAGCAGCTAGCTGGTCAGATGTAGATGTAACCCTCAGAGGTTCAGTTAATATAGAATTGTGATCAGGTGAGGAGTGAGTGACTGATTGTGTGTGACTGACTGTGGTGTGAGTAACAATCAGAGATTTGCCGTCTGTTTGGACCTACGTCCCCCAGCTGATCATGTTTTGTTTTAGCTCTCAGTGCGGACAGGCGTAATCTGACCTCTTTGCCACTTTGCCCATACCTCATTCATCGTCATGTTTTATGTACATATTTGCATTAGCTTTTCACATTTGCACTTTTTTATACACAAATGTGATGTTTGCTTAAATATACATGTGTTTTCAGTGCAATTTTAACTTTCTTTTAATTTTACTTCTTTATGAAGGCACATTTATAAGTCATTCTTCATGATGTCCATTTTCCTGCAGGGACCAGTGTTGTGTGTATCAGTGTTTTCAAAAAATTTTTTTATGAAAATAAAGGCAGTTTTTTCACCAAATGTTAAAACTGTGGCCATAATCATTGTGTATGACCAATGTTTCTGTAATTTGAGTTTTCAGTCTTTCAGTCATCATCTTTTCTGATAGACAATTGATTACAGGCAAAAATACACTGGTATACAATGGTGGATGAAGATGACACTAACCTAAGCAATGTTTTTGTTTCCCAACTAAAAAAATCCTAAAATGTATATCATGACATGTTTCAGGTGATGGGTTTTGATTCTGTATGTCCTCCCTTTCTTTAAGAAAAAGTTCAAAACAAACAGCTTTTTCCATTTCTTTTGTCAGAACATGTTTGTTTTTTCACCCTTTTCGTCTGACATGCAGTCTGGGTCATTTCCTCCTCTTGAGCTCATCGGTCTGTGTCTATTCACTTTCATTTGCAGTAATCCCTGGCTCTGCACTGACTAGGTCCTCAGCCCTGAAGCTTTGCTAAGGGACCCTCGTCTGTGGGTACTGAGTACCTCAAATACAACCAGAGGCTTTGTCAGCCCCCGTCCTTCAGGGTCTCCTAAACATTGTCTTCTCTGCGTATTACAAGGTTCATGTGTTTCATAGTTTCACTGCTGCTTCACCTGGAAAAAAAATCATTCCATTGTTTCTGCTCATCGTGCTGATTGTTGTTGCTGCGGACTAACAACTCTTAGACTTTGGTTGTAAATTCATAAAACTTGTATTTTGATTGAATGTTTTGTGATTTCACTTTGTGTGCCCACAGAGAATGTGTATTATTTACATTCCGATGAAATGTATCTGCCGTATTTCAGTGGGCAGTATGTTCGCATAACTTCCTGCTGCAACAGCACAGGGTGTTCTGAAGTTCTATTTGTTAACATACTTGTCTTTTATTAGAAGCCTCCTCTTTTTGAAATCATCTGCTTTGCCAACTCCTCTAACTGCTGGCTTCTTTCTCTTTGTCTCTTTAGCTTCTTTTAATCTGTCTTGACCACCTGAAGAGGGGATTGCAACTTCAGCAAGAACTAAGCACCCTTTACCTCCTCCTGTTTTTCTCGCTGTATCAACCTTTTTTATTCTACCATTGCATCTATTTTTTTTTTTTTTTTTTTTTTTGCTGAACATGGTCTCATGTGGACTCGCATGGTATTTCTGACCACCCAATGAAACTCTAAACGCAAGCAGGTTGGAAACCGGGCACAATTCAGAACTTACGTCTTAATGTAAATAAAAGAGACTCAAGTAGTTAATGGAAATCATCTCCACGCTCATTTGGATTTTACTTGCACTATGCACTCATCAAGGTGCACGTTGAAATAAAATGCTACTTAAAGGTAAAGGACGAACAAGAACAGTACTTCACCGAGGCAACTGCGTTATATAGCTTTGCCAAAAAATCTGCATAGCTCCACTCTTTCTTTCTCTTTTTCTTTTTTTAAATAAATACAAGTACCAGCCATTATGTGTTTGTGGGTGCTCGTGGGTGTCTGGCACGTGCATGTACATCTGCATCATGGGAACTATTTTCTGATGAAGAGAAAAGAAACAGTAGAATATAAACATCTGACTCTGGCATTCCAGAAAAGTATAAACTTGTGAGCCACAACATGAAGAGGGCAGCAATGCACCATTTTCTTAGCGCCACCATCCACTAAGTTAGTGAAGATTTATCAAAAATAAACTCAGAGGACAGTCGTAGAGATATTCATACTTTATGTATTATGAACAACATATTTTTAAAATTGAAATTATTGACAAAGCACTGCTTCTGCAAAATAAATCTTAAATCCTAAGTGTGCAAAAAACCCACACAAAAAAACGCAATAATTATTTGAGCACTTCATTTGACAATGCCCATGTTTACATGTCACTGTTAAATACCATGGAGGTCACATGTAATGGCCTTTTGACACATTGTGCTTTAACGTTCACCAGCTTATTCTATATTTTGCATGCATCCTTTTTTTATATTGTTACTGCTGTGATCTTGAACTGCTTGTTTTTTATCCCTTCTTCTGCAGTTTATTCCAATCTCATAGCTGTTTTCTTCCAATGGTGCATATTATTAGTGTATATTTGCGCTCTTGTATGACTTAAGCTCCCCTTTTGCCAAATGTTATAAGATGGAGTTTGAGTGAATCCCAGATGGGAGTATTTTAAAAAAAAAATCATGCATTTATATAATTTAAAAGGATATATTTTGTGTATTGAAGTGGAGACTTGTTGTTTATTACCCATGATCTTTGGACGTGACTCTTGAGTGTAAAGTAACATTTTGGTGTCAGAAAATGGCATTTCTGGAGTATCAGTCATCACCTCTTGTTGTCAGAACCTTTCCCACACTGCAAATTATTCAATATCTTACTTTAGTTGAATTCCATTGATGTACATTTTCAATAAAAAGATCCAAACTATCTAAAAATTGTCTTTTTACCTAATTAGAATAGCACTGTTTTTTGTATAGATATTTCTTCAGCTATATATTATTTCATACACATTTTTTTTTTATCCGTGGACAGTCTTAGTATATTTAAAGGGCTGTGAAACCTCTATGGTGACCTTGAAGGTAACCATGGCACTTCAGCCCTCCATGTATGACAGATTCATTCTTTGTGCAATTCCAATATATTCAGGCCTTGGATTTCAATCTAATACATGAAAGACCATGGTTACTTGCTTTACAAATGGCCATTTGCCCGTCAGTAGGTGCAAGTGGAAGATGACGAACAACAATACTCTTCAAAAAGCAGTAGCAGCAGTTTATTTTATGTAGCATCATTAAACAGTATATCAAATGACACCATTCACATCACAGACATAATAAACATGAGACTGAATAAAATGTTTGAAACTTTGCCTTGAGTAACATTTTATGAATTGTACCGCAAGTTACATGCAAGTTACATGCAATACAATTACAATGTGAGCATCTGTGGCTCGACAGTAGAGAGGGTTCTGGTTTGAATCCTGGCGCCCTGGTCTCTGTCAAAGTGTTCTGTAGCAAGACATGAATGATTTACTGAAATCATATTATTGTATCAAGTGCCACCTCAAAAAAGGCCATCCAACTGGAGTCTTTCCAGGTTTTAGAGGAAAAAAAATACAAGCATATAAAAAAATCACACAAACGTTCATATTCATCATTAGCAGCATGCCAGAACAATGCTGGACTTGATGTTGACGTTTAATTCCAAATAGATATTTTTAGATGATCATAATGACAATACAAGAGTGGGATTGTGCAAGATGCTGCGTCATCTGCGATGGGTTAGTTGTGCCCAAAGTAGTTCTAGCAGGTACCAGAGGGTCACTGGCTGGGTCAGTCACTGCCAGCTGCAGGAAACATGGCTGCAGTAACAAGACATGGGAGCAGAACTTTCTTCCCTGATATACACAACTTACCAGGGGTGTCCAAACCGGTCCTCAAGGGCAGCTTATCCTGCAGGTTCTAGACATTGCCCCGCTCTTACACCCGTGATTCAAATCAGTAGCTTCTTGTCACGCCTTTGCAGAACTTCAGAGAGACTGATTGAGGTGAGCTAGGAGCAGGGTGGCACCTTAAGGATAGGTGGCCCGGTGGACTGGTTTGGACACCCCTAACTTATACCCTTGAGCAAGACACCAAACTGTTCCTCTCGCTGTGTGTGTGTTAGTTCACCTGTGCTGTACCGAAGCTTCCACATGGACATGAAAATGGTTGACTTCTTTCCTTCCTTTCTGATTTATCAATCTGAAATAAATATGAAAGGTCTCCACTGCATACTTCGACATGGATGTCACACACTGCACCATACAAGTATTTTCAACATTAAACCAAATTTAAGTGCATATCGTCGCAGTGTGTGACCGAACTACACCACCTTACAGTCTGAGTTGTGTCTGTTGGTCGGCGAACACCAGAACCCTCGACTCTGCCCGGCAGCGGCAAAGGATTCTGGTCCAAAGCTTTGACAGGCGCCATGACTGATATAGCTGGACCAGAAAATGGAGGCTTCCTGTTAATTGCGTCGTGTACGTGTCTAGCGTCGTCTGTGGTCTTGGCAGCTTCAAGTCGTAGATGGACACTTCTAAACGTGTCTGTCGTGTTGTGAGACAGATCGAATTGTCGAGAAAACGTGTCGTGTCGCTGGTGCAGTGGTTAGCCAGGGACGAACGCAGCAGCTAACCGCCGTATGCTAGCGTTCAGCGCCGTGCGGCTAGCTAACAGTGGCTAGCTCGACATCCCACTGCTTTTTAAAATTAATACGTGCGCCCAGCTGAATAATATATATAACTCATACCCAGGGCTACCTTCACCACTAGGTAAGGATATGACACATATAATTCTAACTTACATGAACGTTTGTTTATAAATGACAAACGTCAGGATGTTTTTGCTCGTGGGCATAAGCTAACGATATCGGCCTACTGCGTCACCGTGAAAATCTTTGTTTTGGCACGAATTCAACATGTTCTCCATTTTAAATAATCTCTGAAATATATTGCCGTGTAACATACATATATGCTACACACATATATGTAACACGTATTTGCCTCGGGTTGTGTCCGTTTTTAAATCACTGCTCGCTTCGGGCAGATGGTGTATTTACGTATGTCTGCAGAAGCACTGTGGTTGTTGATGTGTTTGTTATTCATTCACATTATGTCTGACTCAGGTATGGCCTGGATTTAAATGGACGCTGCTGGTGATGGCAGAGTGGACTGACACTGGCGAAATGCCCTCCTTCGACCAAACTCCTAGTTTTGAAGCAAAAAAGAGACACACGTCTTCTGATGGCAGTGAGTGTTCCCCTGGATCACATAAAAGTTTGCTAGCAGTGAAGGTGTGAGGTGCTTTTTGATGATATCCTGTACTGTGATTATTGTCAATAAATCCCATGAAGGACAAATGACACCCTCAGCCCTAAATCCACATTTAAAAATCTGTCAATGCAGTTTACTACTATTCTCTCATCTTAGAGAATCAATTGTGTCATTGTGTCGCAACAGAACATGTGATTTGGATCCAAGTGTTCAACCTTTGGTGTTTTCACGGGATTCATTGACAATGAAAGAAATGAGAATGTTACAAATTCTTCACTGGCATATACTTTTGATTCTAAACATAGAAACTAACAACTTAAAGTAGAATTACAATTTGAAATTAGTTCCCCCTCTATTGATGTTGTTACAGAATTAATTCTGACTTCCTTTCTGGGTTTTCTGTTTACTTGTATCATATTATTTACAGGAGAGGAGCCCATGAGGAAAATGCCGATGTCAAAATTTGGTTCCAGACCTCGATTTGAGCCTGTACACTTTGTTAGTGGTGGAAGCAGTGGTGGGACTGGAGCTGATGAGAAGGAGAATGATAAAGAGCCCAGGATGAGTGACTCCTATGGTGCGAGGTACAGGGAATCTGACCACCCTTCCTACAGCAGCACTGGTAGAGCGCAAGGCTCATCTTCACTGAGGCCGTCATACAGTTGTGACTCCTGGGGTTCCCATAGAGATAGAGACCGGGATAGAGACAGGGAGATGTCCTTCAGTAGTACAAGTGGATTCGGTTACGGAGGCCGTGGGCAGGCTCCAAACTTCATGGCAAAAACACAACAGAATTACGCAGCCAAATATGAAGCTCACTCCTCTCGAAACTCGGACTCCTACACTCAGCCCCAGAGGTACAACGGATATGGTGGAGGACACCGACCAGGTGGCTGGGATTCAGGACGCCAGGGTTTGGGGTACGGTCACCAGGATGGGCCCTCATCGAGCAGACCATTCAACAGAGTCTACAACAGCCCAGGCCGAAGCAGTCCCACCACTTCTCAGCCAGGGCCTGCGTCACAGCCTACTCCCATAACTCAACCCACTTTAGATGAGAAGCAAAGGCTTATTGTCAGTGTAGCATCTGCGTTGGCTGTCACTTTTCGAGACCCTGTCTACATGACTGGAAGCGAGTCTCCAAATTACAATTTTATGTTGAGCCGCAGCATCCAGGCCTGCAAAACCAATCCAGAGTACATTTATGTCAACCTGAAGGATATTCCTCGGGCTGACCTACCCAAGAACAGGAAGGTACCAACCGATGGCTACGCCTGTGAACTCAGATGTCAGGGTGTATATCTTGCGACAGGATACTCCGGCAGTAAAAATGGAGCAAGGGACCGCGCCTCTGAGCAGGCTGTGAAAATCTTCCTGAAACCAGTGGAGGTTCGCGTCGTGCAGCGCAAATTCAGACACTCAATAGTCAATGATATTGTCGTGTGCCAGATGCACAGCCCCACACCAGCTTTTTTACCTGCGCTTCGTAACCCAGAAGATAAGCCAACCCCCAGCTCCAAGGGTCAATATGAGCCCGACAGCCGCAAGCACTGGACAGAGTTTGTGGTCATGGACAATGCTCACGACGCCATTTGCATCCTCAACAATTCTGCAGCATTTAATCGAATGAAGATTGACTATAATTTTGAATTGCTGCCCAGCTGCGCCTGGTTGTGTAGCGTGTTTTTGCAGGGTGAGCTTGTGGCACAGGCAAGTGGCACTAAAAAGAGCTCAAAGCACGCAGCAGCAAAGGAGGCTGTAAGGAAACTCCGCATGAATCAGGCAGCACGACAGCACCAACAGCAGCACCAGGAGCAACAGCAAAAAATGTCGTTCAGAGGGAGTAGTCAGTGTGATTCCGGCGGTCGCTTTGGGCAGCCGCCAGTCAGAAGCAAGCACCTGAGTGAGCTGGTGATCCTGGAAAACTCTGACAATGCCATCTGCATCATTAATGACACGGCACAGTTTAATAAAGTGACCGCCGACTACAAGTTCACGGTATTGCCTGATCATCGCTGGAGGTGTGACGTGTATTTGGAAGGACAGTTTGTTGCAGCAGGAGTGGGACCGAAAAAAATAGTAAAACACATTGCTGCAAAAGAGGCTCTGGCCACATTGAGACAGACGCAGGCTGTCGTCAAGTCCAACTTGAGAAAGGAAGGCCACAACGATGCCATATCCCGTTCCCAGATCCTGGCGCGCTCTGGTGAGGAGGCCATGAGGCAGGAGATCAAGGAGGACAACATCGGAAACCAGCTGCTGCGTAAAATGGGTTGGAAAGGAGGTGGCTTGGGCCGCGATGGGGAAGGTATTGCGGAGCCCATAAGAGTCAAGGAGCAGTTCTCCAGAGAAGGGTTGGGTATGGATGCAGATAAACCTGGGGGTCAGCTCAGTAAGCGCGACATTGAAGACATCATTCGCAACTACGCCAGCTCAGATCGACAGGATGATCTTCGCTTCTCCACTGACCTTAACAACGACGAACGCAAGCAGATCCACCAGATTTCTCAAAAATATGGCTTACGAAGCAAGTCGTACGGACAGGGAAGGCAACGCTTTCTCGTCGTTAGTCGCAAAGTACACAAAGACCAGCTCATCGGGCAGCTTTTACAGGAAGGACAGGTGGGACGATATGAACTTGTGAAGCCTCAGGTTTCTCACTGAATTGCATGTGTAGGGAAAATACAGTAAAAGTCACTGGTTGACTTCAAAACAACACTCTTACCTGCTGTATTTATACATGCGATTTCCACTACATTAATAAATTCTTTCAGGTAGCACCTGTGGTTTCTGCATTCCTTCTTGAAATGGAATACATCGTTTAAGGGGCTTTCGGATGATGTCTTTTTTTTTTTTTCCTTCTTACCCGTTATTTCACACACCCTGCGTTTCTTTCTTCTGTGCACAAACTTCAGTGCTATGTGATGTCTTGATGATGGTCATTATCTGTTAAATCAGTCCATGTTTTGTGATCATAAGAGGAATGTGAGTGTTAGTGTGTGGACAGTTGAGATTACAGATGTTAACGTCTCGGTGTAGATCTGTCCGAACAGTACCTGCAATGTGTGCTCTATCAACAAGTTCCATCCATGTTTGGAAAACCTTCACATGTGTTGGTTTATGTGAGTACAGTTAACATCTGCTTGTTTTCACAGCTGTAATGACTGAATAAATTAAAACTGATAGTCAACTTGCTCAACTTAATTATGATGGGTATTCTTTTTTTCAGGATTGACAAAAGGTGGCCAAGACAACTTATTTATATTTTATTTACAAGAAAATGTACAGTTTGTTACATGGGTTACCAGTGCAAAGTTTAATCATTTGAAAACAGACGCCAGGTTGTATGAACAGTATGATCAGTTCATTCTCACAGCTGATTTTGTTTAGAAGATTGTAAAATAGCACAGAAATCTCCTGCCTTTAATTGTCAACATTAGGAAAATCTGCAGTTCAGCATCAGTTGAGTATCTGGAATGGGAACTCAATGTCTTGATTCTGTGTAAAGAGAGACATACCTGTTCAACATCTAGAACTTTTTTTTTAAATCAAAGGCATAATACAGTTGAGAAAAAAGGCGTCTCTTGTCAGAAAACTGCCAAGAAGGATGGGTGCCAGGTTCTTCTTCCAAATAAATGATTCCTCAAAGGCTTTTCAAAAGGACAAAAGAAAAGTAAAACAGAAGGAGAAACACCCAAGAACAGCTTTTTTATATATATATATATATATATATAAGCTGTCTGTATCGACACTGCAAACCACACAGCAAGCACATTAGTTAACCAGATTACTTCATGTGTAGATACCCTGATAGAAAAGTGACGACTGAGGCTGGCTATTGCCTTTCAAATAAAAAAGTTGGGGCATGTAGCAAGTAACCCAGTTATAACAAGGTACATTAACTTTGAGATACATATGCTTTTGTCCAACAACAGCATTCATAAGGAGTGAATGCCACAACACAACAGCGTACAATCGTAGCAACAGTTAAGGGACAATTATACTGCGAAGGCTATTAAGAAGTGTAGTTTGATTTGTGTGAGATGCATTTTTTTTGTTTAGTTTTTTTAACCCGTGGTTTCTTGATTCTGGGCTGGACACTGTTCATACTGGAACACTAATGGGGGTCAACAGTCGCGCCAACTCTGTTCAACAATAGCGGAAACCCTCTTCTCATACTCGCGCTTGTTTTCCTGGTACAGCTGGGCCGCTTGGCTGTTGGCTGGACTGTTTGGGTTTGGTTCATCCAGTAAAGACTACGGATACACAAAGAAAGACAACGGGTTAGGCTTCTAAAAATGTTTGATGCCATAAAGTACTCACATAACATTTCTGATAAGAGCAAAGATAAGTTTCAGAATCTATTGTTAGATTTGATTTAATTTGCACCTTGGCTAAAGGCGCACACACTACAGTACAGTACAGGTTACCTGTATTGACGTTAAGATTGAAGAGACATCATAGGTTGGACTCCAACGATTCTGAAGTATGTCTAAGCATATGCTGCCATCAGCATACACTACGAAAGAGCAGACAAGAAATGCTGTAAACGCACAGTTCATAAAAAAGCGATACTGGAACATTATGAAATTAATACAGCCAGGCAGCCGCACTTACCATTTGGATGAAACATTTTGGAGACAAATCGCACTGTTGGAGGTTTATTTGGATATTCTTCTGTGAATTCAATGGTAAGCTTGAAGGTTCCTGAGAGTATAAAAAGGAGACACAGCAGAACTGAAAAGTGATTAAATTGCATGTGCTAAGGAATAAAAACAATCTAAACATCAGTTTGCTACAGTTGATCTTAAAGTTTCTAGTGCTGTAATACAGCCTTTTAAACAGTGGAATATTGTGACACTTGACAATCAGTGATCAGAAAACCACACAGGTGTATTGATGTTGGACAATAATTATCTTGTAAGACTATTAATTCAGTATATGAGTATTTATGCTAAAGATTCAAGACATCCTGTAAACATCCATCCTTGTGTCAAAAACAAATCTTTCCTTGCTGCTGACACTCAAGCTGGGCAGATAATTAGATGTAACAGCATTGGAGTAGACGTACCGTCTTCAAAAGGTGTTCCCTCTGGTCTGAAACATAAGAAATACCTTGCTAAATCATCTTGCATAATGCAAACAAGAAAACAAACGAAAAAAATTATCTAAGGTTTATAAAAAAAATCAACTTACCCAAAAATGACAGCGTTCCATACCATGATATTGTTTTCTGATGGGGCACCACTAACTCCAGCGGGGGGATCCTCTTGCAGCCTGAGACATACCAAACAGCCAAGGTCAGATTGTGCCCCAGGAATAATTTTGAACATGCAGTTATCATACACTTATTTTTATTGCAAGAAGTCAACAAGTGAATCTTACTGTAATCAGGAGGGCAAGGCTTTAGTTTAAATTCATTTAGAGATGCATTATGTTATTTTTAAAGCCATCTCAGAAAGGATTAATAAAGCTATATCTATCCACATCAGTTCTTAATGGTGATCACCCTCGGATCAACAGATTCTCCAGACCCATTGCTCAGTTTGCAAGCAGTAGGCCAACCGGGATTAGGTCATGAATTCGGAAAAGGTTCAGTTGCAACATAATGCAGATCAGAGTTGAAGAAACCATGTGCAGGTTTTTTTGTGACTGCATGGCAGATGGTAGTTTATCCTCAGGCTTAGATAGTGATCCAATGATCCGGGGGTGGGAGCTGCTTTGATCAGTGTGAATCGGGACAGTGTTCGTCCTCCCATACGGTTTATATGGCTGGGAATGGCTATTTGCTCAGTAAAGCCAGAGGCTGGAGGTATCCCCTTACAGACCACAAACACAATCGTATTTCGGCAGAGCTAACAGTGGCTCAAAACGACGTGTTTACGTTGCGTACACTTACAATACGCGAATGCGAGATTTTAAACCAAGCGAAGAAGCAAACTTGTACGAGATCAACGTTACTCTTTGGTCCTTTGCTAACGCTGGTGTCAGCGCCCCAGGAACATTAACAGCGATCGTTACTTGTCTACATCGTACAATACAAACGACCAGCGTTCCTACCCCCAACACAAAATAAAAACAATAAAGTGTAAAGAACAACTGTCTGTTTTTAAATCAGGTTTTGTGGTGTTTTGTGGCGTTTACAAAGCAGTATCGGTAACAGGTTAGCATTAGGTTGCTAATGGTAGCTGTAGCTACTTCTGTTGTTTAGTTGTTGCTTACCGTTTAAAATCTCTCATTAAACGTCGTCTCGCAGGGGTTGACATGTTGCTCAAATGGAGTTTAAATCTCTATCATAAAAGCGGCCGTCTAGTTGAAAGAAGGGTGCTTTTAGTCTTTCCTCAGATTATTTTCACACCTAGCTCGTCGGACAACGATAGCTAGTTTGTCAAATATTTAGCTGGTCGTGCTATTCTGAGGACGCTACCACTTGTGTTGAAAGGGGGGGCAACATCATTGCCTTGATCAACCTACTTAGCTGTACAGCTGCATAAACAACTGATAATAGTGTCAGCAAACATGGTACTGTAGACTTTAGTAATGAAATTGAGGATTTGAGTCCGTAATAAATTTAGCGACATTTTATGTGCACCAGAGAGTGTACAGGTGGACCATTCCAGCAAAAATGACGTCAGTGCTAAACATCCATATTTAGTTAAATGTATGGTTCACGTCTTTCAGGTTTTTTGCACTTCATCGTTTCTCAGTCAACAGTCAATTTTATAAAATAATATCTCAGTGTAAAACTCAGTTACTCCATCCCCTACGGACTTCGTACAAACCCTACGACGGACAACAAGTAATTTCTCACTGGCAGTGGCATGAATTGTTTATCTTCTAGCTACCTCGAATCACCACTGGATGGCGCTTAGCGAAAGATACTCGTGTACTCATTTTAAATGGTTGTAACAGCGACAGAAATACGTTTGAGAGATTTCATTATTGTAAGCAAGAACTAAATAAATAGTGTTGTTTTATACAACTATTAAGATACAAATGTTTTTTTATATTGCGAAAGAGAATGAATTCAGCAAATGTCGAACAAACGAACGAACGAAACTTCACTAAACGAACACATTGTTTAACTACCTGGATAATGACGCAATAGATATCTAGTGATCTGTCCAGCAGTGCTGACGCATGACGGTAGCGTGGCCGAGCGGTCTAAGGCGCTGGATTAAGGCTCCAGTCTCTTCGGGGGCGTGGGTTCGAATCCCACCGCTGCCAAGAATTTTTTAGTACGTTCAACATTAAATCAGACGAAGAACGGCGAAAAGAAGAATTTAGACGCAAGCAAATGTTCAAACTCTGCGGTTACACAGAACCCGAGAAATACGAAACACTGTTTAGTAGAAATGTTTGTTACATTGAAAAGTTGATACGATAACTCAAGAAAAACTACCATGAGCAAGGTTACTGTATGCATTTCGATGAGGGGGGAAAAGACCTTATATAACACCAAATTCATTATTATTGGTTATATCGAAATACACGTCGTCCCCTGTATGTGTAGTGTCCTTTCGCATGCTCATACTAGTCGCCGGTATTTACACTATTGTGCAAATTTTTCTGATATACGTTATTACAGTATTCAAATGTGATCGTTTGCGTTACACAGCTTTTATTTTGGCACGTCACCGTTGTCAAACCTTTTCCGGTTCACCGATGCAAATGTTCTTCCGTATCGAACCCGCTTCGAACTTCGCAAACCATAACAGAAATCTACTGCGCTGCTGTCGGAGATATTCTGATGTTCTGTGTCCGGTATTGTTTCTGATCGGTTAAAATTACGTCTATTACTTCCAGACATGGCTGGTTTACCGCCCGGGGACCCGCAGCTCGTTGCAATGATCGTCAATCATTTAAAAACACAGGGGCTATTCGACCAGTTCAGGAGGGACTGCCTCGCAGACGTTGATACAAAGGTAAAAACACTTCTTCATGTCAAACAAGGGTGCTTTGGGTCTTTTGTTGTATAATCTAAATGAAAATGTAACGTCTAAAGCCGTAATATTCGAGCTAACTTTCAGGGGCAACGCTAGCTAAAACACAACTCGTCAAACTAGCACGTCTTAAGTCAATCGCGACTAGCTATGTTTTAATGTTTTCGTGTCCTTATTAGGTAAAGCCCTCAAAATCATATTCAAAAATAATAATAATTTTAACGCTAGCGAATCGATTGTGACTACAGATTTGCAACTCCTCAGTGTTTTCTTTATCTATATTGAATGAACTCGTTGTGTCAAGGAAATACATTATGAATAAATGTCACAGCATTGATTGATTCATTCATTCATTTATGTTTCTCCGCTTATTCCGAGCTGCTGGTTGAGGATATGATACATATTTACAGTTTTTCAGTCACACTACATTTCTGTGAGCACAAATGACATCATTTAATAAAAGCATCTCTTGCAGCCTGCATACCTAAATCTAAAGCAGAGGGTGGACAACTTTGTATCCAATCACCTCTCCAACCACACATGGAGCCCACACTTGAACAAAAATCAGCTGAGAAACAACATCAGACAACTGGTGCTCCAGTAAGTCAGATTCTGTCTTTTTTTCCTCCTTCAGTTCACCTGTCATCATATCCTGTTTTATGTGACATATCATCCAAAGTTAAAGCAAACTGCCTCTCTTAGATCTGGGATGTTGGAGCAGGGAGTCGACAGGATTGTGGCCCAGGTTGTGGATCCCAAAGTCAACCATATCTTCAGGCCACAGGTGGAGAGAGTGGTTAATGAATTTCTGTCACCTGGCAGTAGTGAACAGGAGCCTCCAGCGCCACTGCCGTTGTCAGAGACCAAACCAAACGGCACCATTCCAGATCAAGGTTGGCTGTATTTCCTGGCTCTATGAGTCATGTTGTTATTTGCTTTGTGTTATTATAACCACCGAAGAAGGAAATTAGTTTTCTTCTTTGCTTCTTGCTTTTGGAGGTCCATATGTAGGCAAGTGACACCAGATGGACTTAACTAAACTTGGGTTGATAAGATTTGTGTTGCACCAACAAGACTTTACACACACACACACACACACACACACACACACACACACACACACACACACACACACACACACACACACACACACACACATTAATATACACTAGTCTCAGCACAATGAGGGGGGAACTATTAGGTTATGGGGGCGATTATTTTCATACTTTAATCTTCAGATTGAGTGTGATTGATGCAACAGGACCCATTTTCCTCAAGATCTTTGCAAATTAAATGCATTGTTTCCAAATGTTAGGAAACACATTTACATTCATTTCTAGTTGTCAGAGTGTGAAAAAGCTTTTTACTGATCACATGACTGTACTAACTCATCACTGCTCGCTCATGTCATAGCCATTTCAGTTGTGCCAACCACCACTGCAGCTAGCGACGCCATGTCCATCCTCGATACCATAACAACTCTCAACCAGGAGGCCAGTGTCAGAGCCAACTCGGGCACAGAGAAAGGACGGAAAGCTGCAGATGACCCCATGCAGCTAGCAGAAGAGGGTGAGCTGGACACGAGTCTTGAAGATGGAGACACCAGCCATGATGGGAGGACAGTGGAAGAGGTGGAGGAGGCAAAACCTGCATCAGAGGTCCAGGTGTTGGAAGTGAAGACGGAAGATGCTCAGGATCAGATGGACCTGGGAAGAGACATATTCACTGACGAGGTAAAGATGGAGGAGGAAGAGGTGGGAGCTCAAGAGCAGGCAGAGGTGCAAAAAGACAAAGCTCCCGCCAAAGCAACTGGAAAACCATCAGAGGAGAAGCAGGATGAGGAGATACCAAAGTGCTCAAGTCAGGCCAAGCAGAAAGCCAGAGAGAGGATAAAGGAAGGTGAGTTTTCAGTGTTTTCCATATAAAAATATTGCATTGATATTGAGAAGAATTTGTTGATCCACTTGTATTTACTCTCAAAACATTTTAGGATGTAATGACCTGTGAATCCATGTGAAAACAATTGAAAGTAAAGTTGTTTTTTACATGACAGTAAATACTAAATAGTGACATTTGGGTTCTGTGGTGTCTTTACTCTGCAGAGTATTCCTTGGATGACTCTGACCTAGAAGGCCTGAGTGACATCACAGTGAGCTCTGTCCACACCAGCGACCTTTCTTCATTTGAGGGAGAAAGTGAAGATGAGGAGCCACAGTCTGATTCATCTGAGGAGGGAGAGCTCTCACCAGATGGTCTCAGATTTTTATTCCTGCACCACCACCGCAAAGTTCTAAAACCTTGGGTTACATTCTGTAACAGTAGTGTGTGTGTGTGTGTGTGTGTGTGTGTGTGTGTGTGTGTGTGTGTGTGTGTGTGTGTGTGTGTGTGTGTGTGTGTGTGTGTGTGTGTGTGTGTGTGTGTGTGTGTGTGTGTGTGTGTGTGTGTGTGTGTGTGTGTGTGAGTTGTTTACTTCACGCACGTAGCGACCATC
>CAAKHB010007607.1:0-16505 GCA_901007665.1 Aeoliscus strigatus | reverse complement strand
ATGAGGAGCCACAGTCTGATTCATCTGAGGAGGGAGAGCTCTCACCAGATGGTCTCAGATTTTTATTCCTGCACCACCACCGCAAAGTTCTAAAACCTTGGGTTACATTCTGTAACAGTAGTGTGTGTGTGTGTGTGTGTGTGTGTGTGTGTCCGCGTGTGTGTGTGTGTGTGTGTGTGTGTGTGTGTGTGTGTGTCCGCGTGTGTGTGTGTTCGCCCCCCTTCCCCTCTGCATCTAGGGGAACGATCAGAAAAGATCAGTGGAGATGCAGGAGAAGAAGAGAAAGAGAGTAAACCTCGCCGCAAGGCTTATGTTCACAAGCCCTTCCTGTACTCCCGTTACTATAGCGACTCAGACGATGAAATCACTGTGGAGGAGCGACGCAGATCTGCAGTGAGTTTTACAGATAATTTCCAAGGCTTCTCCTGACAAAGAAGGGAAGCGTGATCTGAAAATATGTCGAAACTGTGCGTGTCCTTGATGCGTGTGTTTCTTCCCTAACCTTATTATGGTCTTTAGGCAAAGGACAAAGAGGAGAGGCTGCTCAAACGGCAGCAAAACAGGGAGCGAATGGAGGAGAAGCGCAAACAGAAATCAGCACAGACAGAAGAAGGTATATTGTTTTCTTTCTGTTATACTTTGCTTCTCCCAATCTGTTTTTGTTTTGAACTAGTCCCATAGGTCGTCTCCATAACGGCATTAGCTTTCCAATGGTGTTCCACGAGTAGAGGGTGACCTCTAGTGGTGATACTGTGCACTACAACGCATCATTTCCAGCCTCATGTGAACGATGAATTAGTTGGTTTATTAAAGTTTGTGTTTGACGTTTCTAATTACCTCAGTGTTCTATATAAAGTCAACCTCTGTCTTTTCCATGTCCATTAGTGTGAAGCAAACTTTTTTAAACTATTTTGTGTGTGTCCACTCTATTCTGCCTCGCTCTTACTTTTTCAATCAACGGTCATAATTGTACAACACAGATATGAAAAAGCAAAGGAGTGGAGATGCTGCTGGACGACAGAGACCCAGGGCCAAAGAGGCTCGCAAAGAACGCAAAGTCCTGGAAAAAAAAATGGCTCTCAGCCGAAAGAGGAAACTAGACTCAAGGTATGTTGATTGAAAAGACGCACATTTACGTAACTGCTGCCAAATAACACAATTGAATATTTAGCAACCTTTTCAATAACTTCCACCCTTCAGGAAAGAAGAAGACAACTTGATCAAGAAAAGAGGCGACACAGGAGAAGGATCTAAGAAGGCAGTATGTCAAAGCACTATGTTCCTATTTGTGTAGCTGTCGCTGCTTAATATTGTTTAAAGTGGAGTTGTGGCATGTAACCTTGTTTTTTTCCATTGCTTATTTTAAAAAATAGGAAGTGAAACCTGCTGCATTAAGGACACCACAACAGAAATTAATGAGACATTTGTCAGAATCAACATCATCTGACGAGAGGAGCAGAAGGAGAAGTGGCAGCATGTCAGAGGACTCCAGTGACGCTAAAAAGCTTTGTGACAAGAGCCGGACACACTCCTTCATCTTGGATTTGGAACAAGGTTCGCAAGAGGCTCTAAAGCAACGCTCAGTTGGAAAATTTGACCGGTCGGCACGCAAAGATCTGTATTCAAGAGAGCGCAAAGAGAAAGAACGTAGCTTGTCAGATGAACGCGCCAAGCCCAAACAAAAGCCAGAGAAAAGGTCAGAACACCAGGCAGTCGACTTGCAGCAGAAGGAGAGCACTGTTGTTAAAGTGTCCTCTGAAGGTGAGAAGAAGCTAAAGGTCAAAAGTGAGAAAAAAATGACAGGAAGTGCAAGAGAACAGAAGACGTCTGTGTCTGAAGGTACAGCTGACGAGGCTCAGAAAGTTTCCACTGCCAAGAAGGTGAAGGCTCTGTCAGTGGAGGCTGCCAAAGCAGAGAAGGACAGAAGCAGAGAGAAGGATAAAGACAAGCTGAAAGAGAAAGAAAAGTCTAAGGAGGAGAAAATGGCAGCAAAAAGTGATTCCAAGCAGCCATTTCGCCCCGATTCTACCTCCTGCTCTGAAGATCAAGCTGACATGGAGGTCTCAGAAAGCAGCAAGAGAAAAGACAAACACTCCAAGGAAACCCTGAAAAGGTCAAAGAGTCACTCTGAAGACAGGCAGATAGACAAACCCAAATCTAAAACGGAAGGCAAAAACAACGAGAAGTGTAAAGCTGACCTGGACCACCAGAAACCAAACAGGTCCAGTGCTGAAGCTGAGAAGGATCCAAAAAAAATCAAATCAACTGAAAAGGGAAAAATCCTGGAAAAATCAAAATCAAAATCCCGAGAGGAAACAAAGAGTCCACTATTGTCTAAGACGGACAAGAAGACTCCAAAAGACTCAGAAGCTAAAACTACAGCGGGTGCACCTGCCCTCAAACCCGAGACGACAAAGGAGAAGAAAAAAGACGGAAATTTAAAGGAACAGCAAAGAGTCTCTGAGGATGCTCCCCACGTTAAATCTGAGATTAAGACTGCAAAGAAAAAGCTAGAGAGGAGAGATAAAGTCCCTGAAAAGAAGGACGACAGCCAAGAACACAAGAAAGCATCCAAAGAAGCGGAAAGGTCAGACAGACTTTCAAAGTCTTTCGTAACTTCAAGTCTTGATTCCGAAAAGCAGCAGAAACAATCTTTTGCTCAAGAGACGAGCACAGACTCAGAAAACATCATCACCACAATCACCACATCAGTGTCCGATGACACATGCGACGCAATTAGTGACATCACCCCTGAGCCGTCTGAAGGTGAAATGGAGACGCCAGCTCTGCCGGTTGAGGCTGACGCCCTGCTGACACTTATGGATGTTTGCACCTCAGCTGATGCAAGACTTCCACCTGAGGCCAGCGGAGTGAATGCAACTCCAGAGATGACGCTTCAGGATGCTGATATGAAGATGAAGGAAGCAGCTCTGACTCTTCTGTCCATGGATCCTGACAGCGCATTAGCCTCCAGCTTCATTCGTCAACAAGAACCAGAGGTGGTGACTCCCACCGATCAACCGATGGAAACTGCTGCAGCTGACGAGGACGTGCAGAACCCTTCAACATCAGTCCAGACTGCTTCTGAAACTGAATCCACAGCTGCCGAGTCCGAGGCCAGGGCTGCCGGATCGGAGGTCACGGCTGCCGAGTCCGAGGCCAGGGCTGCCGGATCGGAGGTCAGGGCTGCCGAATCGGAGGTCACGGCTGCCGGATCGGAGGTCACGGCTGCCGGATCGGAGGTCACGGCTGCCGGATCGGAGGTCAGGGCTGCCGGATCGGAGGTCACGGCTGCCGGATCGGAGGTCAGGGCTGCCGAGTCCGAGGTCAGGGCTGCCGAGTCCGAGGTCAGGGCTGCCGAGTCCGAGGTCAGGGCTGCCGAGTCCGAGGTCAGGGCTGCCGAGTCCGAGGCCAGGGCTGCCGAGTCCGAGGCCAGGGCTGCCGAGTCCGAGGCCAGGGCTGCCGAGTCCGAGGCCAGGGCTGCCGAGTCCGAGGCCAGGGCTGCCGAGTCCGAGGCCACGGCTGCCGAGTCCGAGGCCACGGCTGCTCAGCCATCTGCTGGATTAACTCATGAAACTGCTAAGTGGTATGAAGAAAAAACCCAAACTGCAGGTCAGTTCAAAACCTCTGATGCGATAAAACATTTGATTCAGAAGTTGTTTCTTGAAGGCAATCAAAGTCTTTTATTTTGTAGATAAAGCTGAAGACCAGGAAGCTGACATGGACTTGTCAAAGGTTGAGATTCCTCAGTCTCCTGCTACTCAGGTAAAGAAAATATCTCTATATATAATGCTGCCTTGTTCTGTTAATCTAACTTCATTTTTGCTTTTGGCACATTATAAATTAATCTGATACTTCATGACCATGAGCTGGACGAGGAAACCATGAGTCTTCTTGTGTGGAACCTAAAAGAAATATATGTATACAAAGATTGACAGGAAAACATGAGAAAGTACTTGATCACTATTTTATACATTAGCGTGTTAGCACGGACGTCTTCTCCTAAGTTGTCGTCAGACAAAAAGTGCATGCAAAACAAAGGCGCAAGTGGTGAGTAAAAAGAAGAAGCTAGATGCTGTAGTACTGTACTGTAATGTGAAACTTAATGTATAGAGTTTTATGTTATAACTACATTTCTAATGAATTCCAACTCAAGTAGAGTATCAAAGGTATCAGTTTGTGTTAAAGTTCCTGGAGATCTCTGACCCGTGTGTTGCAGGAGGCTGATTTGACATCAGGTGAATGTCAGGCTCCTTCCTCTGAGGAGGCCAAAGGTGGAGAGATGGCGCCTGACACACAGTCAGAGGAAAAGATGGCCGATGACAACTGTGAGATTCTCATCCCTCAACTCAAGTTCAAGTGTTTTTGCCTTTTGTGGTTTGATGAAACCAACTTAATTGCTGGTTTTACGTAACTCTCAGCTGCTGATGCCGTCATGTGTGGCGCAGAGGAAATCAGAGGGGAAACGGAGGAAAAGGCTACGACGGTTGTCTCTGCTTCAGATGTTGGCAGTGACCAGGGTGAGGATTTTCAAACAGGCTTATTCCCTTTTCTTTGGCTAATGGTTAATGTTGTTTGTTGTTACGTCTTCAGATCAAACTCAGCCAGATGTTGCCGATACAAAGCCGTCACATGAGGTGGGGAAGAAGTCTCACAGTACAACATTAAAACTGTCCCTTGTACCAGCAGCTTTGACTAAAACTCAGTGTTCTGTCTTCAATAACAGGCAGAGGAGGTTTCAGCTCAAGAGGCACAGATGGACATAGACAACAGTGCGTCCTTTGGTGTCAATAACTATTGTTTGGAACCGTAACAGTGTGTTTCAAACATACTTTTTTCACTTCCAGGTGAACAAAATGTTGATGCAGAGACGAGTGATCCACAAACTGTAAGTAGATATTTACCCAGATGTATGTGTAACATGCAGCATTATTTATCTGATCAAATATGTTTAGGTGGAAACCAGTGAAGTCGGAGAACCACAGAGTCCATCCAAACAGCTCAAACAAATCAGTGAGTAATTCAAGCTGGTTATTTTGACGAAGAAAAAAAAAACTCCCCACGAAATGGAAACTTTTGATAGATACAACGTGAAATGAGGAGAATCCCCGAGGAATGACAGAGGTGTTCAAAGGTGACACCTGCTTGTCCTCCTCCAGTATCCTTCAAGATGTCAAGCAATGAAGAGACGGAATGAAATACAACAGTGAACAATGACAGTAAATCAGATATGTCTCATTTTCAAGGCAGCGTGTCCAGCTCAGAGAGCCAGGAAGATGAGATGGGCTCCAGCCTGTCAGAGAAGGTAACTGATTACACACACACACACATATATGGTAAATGAACTTGCAGAGGTCTTGTCTACCTTCATGGAATGATCATGGAATGACGGACTTTTGCGTTGCAGGAAGGCAAGGTGGGAGGAAGAGGGAGACGTAAACGAAAGATGTCCAGTCCAGGAGATCAAGAATCTGGTATTCGACTTCAGATTCATTGTCACTCATCGTATATTCAGAAATAATCATGTTTCGCTTTTTCACTGCGCTTTAGAAAAACTGAAATGATCCACTGGTTTGTTTTTGTCAACTGCTAAGGTGAAGACAGGGATGAAAAGAAAATGAAGCTGCAACCATCTACAGAGGTAAAAACAAACACTTCTGATACTGCAGATGAACAAAGTATCTGTGAAGTCAGCACTTTTCCTTTCTTTTTTTTTCAAACACTTTCATTTCGTTCACTTTGAAGTCTTCAGAGAAAATTGCTGAATCAGTTTTTTTTTTTTGTGGTGATTTGACACCTGCACACTTAATTCTGACTTCTGTAAATGGATGCTTGACTTCAGGAAACTGATCAGCAGAAAACTCTGCAAGTCAAAACGCCACGTCGGGGCAGATCATCCAAAACTAGCGAAGAGGTGGAGAAGGACCAAACAAAAGAACCTGAAAAGTTGGAGGAGACCCCGAGCCGCAGAGGAAGGCGCTCAGGAGCCAAAGAAACCTCTGCTGGTGAGCCGGTCACTTTCAATTAGTAACACAGTCGATAGAAGGTTCTGAAACGGGATGTGAAAAACCTGCATGCCAAGAAGTTTGCTGGACACCAATACTATAACGGGAGTATGAGGCAACTCTACAAGACGTCATGTTGTGTGTTCGAAATTCAGAGATGAATGATTAATGAAGAGTTCAACAACATTCACACTGATTCTGAACATGAAGGAAATGAATGTGTTTGTCAAGAAACATCATAACTTCTATTATTCACTGAGTACGATAAAAGTCCACAAAGGTGTGTTTGTGTATGTATGTTCTCTACTGACTTTAAGTGTTTTTGTACATCAGAAAACCAGAAGAAAGACGGAAGTAAAGAAGGCGAGAGCGCTACGACACCTTCATCAGGAGAGTCGGCAGAGAGCAAAGACGTACGTGGAGAAAGTGGCCTTTACCCAAATATCACTGGTATTAGGGCCGCGCTTGTTTCTGTACAGGTGTCAGCTCGGAATTAATAATTCAACTCTGCTCATATTTAGTTTTTAACTCTTGTTCCACAATCAGCAGAGGCAGAAGGAGGAAAACGAGCCAGAGGTCAGTCCGGTGTCTCTGCCATGTTCCACTCCAGAGGACGGTAAAGCTGCAGGAAGCTGCAAAGAGAACGTTGATGAAGGCAAGTCAATCTTTGGAGAGACAGAAGAGCCTTTGACTTGGAGTCAAGAGTCCTGTGTTTCATCATGATAAACTGTTGATGAACAATCCAGCATTTTTTTTTCCCCCATCATACTTTTACTTCAGGTGAACCAACAGTGAAGACCAGCTCAGAGGAATTTGAAGAACCTGTGGGCGTGAGACTTGTTTTCTGTTGTTGAAAGATTCCAGCTGTTGTCCTAATAACTCATCAGGAAACATTCTACAGGAAAGGCAGGCTGAGGAGGAGGTGAAGGACGACACCAGTCAGCAGGTGCAGGGCGACAAAGAAACCGACAGTGATGGTGAGCGGAACAACGAACATGTGACAAACAGAAAAACACAAAATATTACTTGTTAGAAAGAGTTAGAAAGTGAAAGTATCACGGTCTATTCTGTTGGACAATGATGTTTGCTCTCCATCAGTGGTCCAGTCACATGAACAAGAGGAGGTGAAGAGCAGCAGCGAGAAGAAACGAGTAAGTTTGTGGGGAAAGGAATGGGTTGTATTTCCTGAATTCATTGTTCTGCCTCTCTGACTTTACTGTGTGTGTCAGGCACTGACGTCACATCTGTCCTTCATGAGTGGTATTTCTATCCCCGTAGGAAGAGGACCAGGAGGCTCCTCCAAAAAAACCTGCTCGACGGGGACGACCCCCAAAGGCGGCAGCAGCAGCAGCAGCAGCAGCAGCAGCAGCAGCACCCCCAGACGACTCGGGTAACGTGTTGATGTTTGCAGGAGAGGAAGCATTTTGCCACATTTGAACTTTGTACCCAAACGTGGAGAAACAGGCTTATGCTTCGTGCCTGTGAGTCACGTCGCCGACGTCTGTCATTACTGTCGTTCCGTGCAGATAAAAAAGACAACGTGGGCGACGGAAAAGAATCGTCACAGAACGATGAGGACGAGGAAGATGGCAGTGAGAAGGAGGGCGATGAGAAAGGAGCTGCGACCAGAGCTACCACAAGATTAGCTTCTCGTCTGGAGGCTGAAAGGTGATTGAACAGCTCTGAAATTCAGCTAGGACAACATTTCTTTCTACGAATATTTGTCTGGTTTCTAAGCAAAATTTCCTGTGCTTGTAATAAGGAAAAGAATCACTGGCTGTTTTTTCTACTTTATTGAAGTGAAAATTTGTCTAAAAACAAGTAACTTTTTTCGGCTGAGGTGCCTTATTTTTGGTGTAAAGAGGTTTTATGACTAGAAAATAGACAAATATTCTTTGTGGTATGAATCATTGACCTATACCTATTCGCACGGGATTATTATTATGTGGGGACGTCTGGCCCCCGGCCCGCGGCATAAGTCAAGTCTGTATTTTACTAGACTTTACGACATTAAGTCGTACCTGTTGAAAGGTTTTTTAAAAAAGTTCCTTACTGCATGCTGCTCCCCGTCATCCATCTCAGTATGCTCCCAGATGTCACTCTTCTGATGGATCTGTTTCTTCTCACTGGTCTCCATCAGGAGTACCGAGGTGAGACTCCTGTATTTACACCTGAAATCATAGCAGCATCTATGATTAACCCAGGAAAGAATTTGACCAGGGCACACAATAAAAACAACACATTCCCCTCAGTCACTGAGATGCAGATACTCACAGGACTAGTATTATCACTATCTGTGTATCATTATCTGTGTTTAGTGAATTATGGCAGGTGGTTTTTACTTTACACATTAAAGACACCACGCATTCGGACAGGATAACGATCACAGACGTCGTCCGCAATGATTCCAAATTATCAGAGGTCCCCAGGTAATACTAATCCCATGTGAAGAGGCCTTAAGACAACAATTCTTACCAAGAATATTTGTCTTAAGTCTAATAACCAATTCCAGTCATAAAATCTCTCTCTACACTTAAAAATATGTATTAGTACTCTTCACTAGTTTCAATCAAATTTTCTCTTAAAAACGTACAAAAATCTGTCAGTGGAACAAGATCTTTTTGCTTTTAATAAGAAAAAAACACTTGTCCCACTGGCAAGTGAAAGTTTGTTTGAAACAAGTGAAGATGGTCCAAAAACAAGTTACTTTTTCAGGTAATGTTTCCTATTAGTTAGATAGATGATGTTTCTTATATCTTAGATAAATAGATGGAGAGATAAATACTTTATTCGATCTCCCAAGAGAAATTCACATTTCCAGCAGATTACGACAGATTAAGACATCAAACAGATGACGAAAGGAACCAGAAAGCAAAAACACTATCAACCTATTATAAGTAACAACTATTAGAAGTGTAAAGAGATTTTTTGACGAGAAATCCGGCACTTTGTTTCGTAAGAACTGTTGTCTTAGTTGAATTTTTTGCAGTGTGATGGTGGCTGATTAAAACTGACTGTTACGGTGTGAAGTGAGCAGACAGGAAATACAGTGTTTGACCTGATTCATAAGAACTGTTTTCTAAATGACCTCGTAGAACATTCCAGGAGCAGCTAAAGCAGGGTCGTCCTGAGCAGAGGATGAAGTCACTGCCTCTTTGGGCTTTTTTTTTTTTTTTTTTTCTTTTCACAACCGTTTGTGTGAGTGGCTTCCTCTGATTGCAAACTGGCAGTCTGAAGCAATCATCAAGCGTCAAGCACACTGGTTACTGGCGAGCGCTCTGTGGACCCTGGTCACCCAGCACATGATTGTTCTCCTGGGATGAGCATCCAGCCGGATCCAGGAAACTTGATTTGTTCTGTGTCTCATTCTGCTGGTGCTCACATGTGCCATTATGTGGCTGCTGACATGGTGTCTGGACTCTTTCAACAACCTTGACACTTGCACCGTTTTAAGTTTTGTTAGCAACAACCCTGGACGATGCTCAGACACCTGCAGACGGGTCAGATGAAGTCCCGTGGACGACTGCCGACTCTCACCCAGCAGGCATCGTCACTGTCACGTCCTATCAGACAGATGCTGAGGAGATCCTGGGGCAAAGCAACAGCTGTTGTTACATATTTGTTTTTAATTCCTCCTCAGAAACAAGCCAAGTAAACCATCCACCCGGGCAAGTCGACAGAACGGTAAAGACGAGACCGCAGCTGGCACACGGTGAGTTTGTCTCATTGACATTCAGCAGAATGAACAAGCTTCAAGGGGAATCCAACCAAAATTCACCTCTCACTCTCCACTCTGTGAAAGAGAACATTTAACCAAAGCTTTCCGGGAATTTCAAAATGTTTTTAAGCTATTAGCTCCCAAAATAAAAGTCATCGTGCCTAATCTGTTTGAGAGGAACATCTGGAAAAACACTCCAGATGCAGGAACACTGTGAAATATGAATATGATTGGACGCGTATGAATAGGTGGAGTTCATGACTGAATAATTGTTGCTAATGGGGCTACATGTACACATTTTCTGCTGACAAATGCGTATTTATTCATCGGTGCACTTCATCACATGAAATCCTATGGTGTGTTTTAATTATGTTGCGTGTCCATTCTGCCTAAACGTTCTTTTTTTCCTCCTCTGTCTGTTATGTTCTTTTATTACATTTTGAAGCCTGTTTTAAATTGAATGACACTAGAAAAGTCGGACTCATTCTCCTGCCGCCTTCCCTCCCCTTGGAGAGGGCAGACCGAGTTACACTTTCTGCATTTAAATGTGAACCTGACTCTCTGTTATTTGTTAACAGTTTCTATGAATAACTCTGGTGTTAACAAAGACAAATTTATACAGCAGGTAAACATGACACCTTTACAAACGGCCTGACACATGCTCCTTGTTTCCCTCCTGCAGCGGGACGAGGGGCCAGGCAGTGGCGGCTAAGGGGGGGCGCAAACCGGAGGCCAGCCCTCCCGCTGGGCGAACGCGGGGAGGACAGAAATCAGAGGAGCCCACTTCCAAGAGAGCCAAACGCTAAAATGTCTGACAGCAGCGGACTGCTTTGCCCAAACAGTGTTTTTTTTTTCAGCACCCACATTCAAGTAAGAGCCTGGCAGTTTTGTTGTCGGGGGGTCGGGGACCCTCTACAGCACGTGGAGCGGCTTCGTCGGCTGTAGATATTGAATGGCTGCGGTTAGTATTAAAGACTTTTCTCTGGTGGTTGAGTGTAAACGTGAGGATCTGCGGAGGAATCCCTCAGAAGAGCTTCTGCTGCGTTACGCCCATATGGTTTGGATCAGACTTCATCATTCCTGTGTTTATGTAGTAATGCCCACTGAAGCTCAGAATTTCAGGCCAATCAAAGGTCTAATGTGTAGTTGAGTTGAGCTTTCAGATTAAAAAAAAAAAAAGTCTGAATTGAAATGAGCCGTCAGTCGGTCAGGGGGTCAGATCGTATCCGATTCTGAACACACACTGAACCCCGGTGACCGTTCATTGGGAACTTTATTACTGAATATTCATTCTGTGAATGACAGGAGGTGTTTCCCTCTTTTCTTTTTATTGCATTTGTTTTTTATACTAAAACTTCAGAGTCTGTAGAGCGACTCCTCCTCCTGACGTGCTGTTTATCGTCGTACTGTCTCACTGCAGGTTTTACTGTTTCATGGTGTTGTGATATGTTGCATATATTTCTCAGTGTTTTATAAATGTAGAATCACTGAAAAGTCCTGGACTTTTTTCATTTTTTTCAAGCAGATATAATTCACTTGTGATTTAAAAAACAACAGTGGATAATTTACATTAAACGTAGCCACAACACAAACATGTCAGACAAACACTCCTGCACTTGTTCGCCTCACTTGGAAAGGAGAACTCTTACGCTTACTACAAACATATAAAAGAGATGTAGAACAAGTAAAATATGAACAAAGTCTGTTTGAGAGTCACATAAGACAGCAAAAACCACATTTATGTAGCTAGCATGTTCATGTTCCTTCAGTCTGGTGTCTCACACCGTCTCTCTGTTTGTCTGTAACTGGCCACAGACATTCGGGCGTGGAGGTGATGATGATGACAACATTCCTGCCTGCTAATGAGGAATTAAACCGACAAACTCACAAGTTAAACAGCCTGGATCGCTGCACCTGAACGCACCAGAGCCAAAACGCACAGCGAGCGTGAACAGAGTTCTCTGAGAGATGCTTGATGAAGTTTTCCAACTGTTCCTGCAGATTCCTCAGTTTTACTCCCGACAGGTGTAACTCTGGGGTATTTCCTGATGCTCCAATCCAAGTCTTAAACCATTAGCCAGCCAGTTGTAATTTGGAGGTTTGGAGCAGCTGATGTATCCTATTGACTCCAGCCGACGTTTCATTGGAGTCGTTTGCATCCTAGTCCTGAATGAGCGTTACTATCACACAGAGTAGAGTTAGAGTTACATTAGACAGTCACAGGCAGTGAGCTGTCACAGTACAATGGAAGAAAGCAAGTAATCACTATTTTTTTTTTAAATAATAATCACTACTTTTTTTAAAGTCAACTGTCTTATAAGAATACTTATTTGTTGCCGGTGCTTTCCAGGTGATCTAAAGTTAGTTTAGTTTGGAAACTTTCCTTTACAAAGTTAGTTTCTAAATGTTTTGCAATGCGTGATGATTCAAAGATATCATCGTCATCACCATTAGTACAAGACATGAACGGCTGGAACGTTACATTTCTATTTACTGAAAAAAGTTAATACTGAAACCTTTATACATTTGTGGATTTAAAACTACACAGTATATTGTTAATGGAAAAAAAAAACATTTCAAATTTAGATTTCTGTACTTTGATATTATGTGAAAAATCGAATCTGCACACTTGGATAAATACAAGTATTCATTCATTCATTTTCTGTTGCTTGCTGCGGTTATAAGTCCTGGATCCCAGCTGTCAGTGGGTGAACGTCAGGGTCCAGCGTGGACGAGTCAGCAGCTCATCAGGGCCAGTGAAGGACAGACAACCATTCACACTCACATTCACACCGACGAGTGATTTGGAGTGGCCAATTAACCCCAGCATGCTTTTGGCGGTGGGAGGAAGACGGAGAAAGAACCCACGCAGACACAGGGAGAGCACGAAATCTCCAGACAGAAACACCCCAGGCCAGGAATCAAACCAGGGACCTTCTCCCTCTGAGACGACAGTGATAACCACTCTGTCACCTTCAAGGTACTACCTGTATCTACTTTGATGTTAGAAAAATGGGATGTACATTTGACATGTGATGATAAAACACTTTCTGCTTCTGTAATAATGTAGACGCGCAGTTCATATTCACAGTTCCTACGTGTGTTCTGCAGCATCGACATTACTTGGATAGTTGATTTTAGTCTGATGTGATGCTACGTACAGTATGTGAGCCGTTCATCGGTGGAAAGATGATGGTTTCACACAGCTGTCAAGTGGAATAGAAGCAACTCCTGGCTTTGAGCAGGGTCTGTGTGTGTGTGTGTGTGTGTGGGGATAAGGGGGTTCACTCACTCCTGCTGCCTCTGCACTGGGAGGGGTCTTTCCTCTGCTGGGGATTTGGCTCTGGTCCGACTGGCACTGAATATAATGCTTTCCCATTCAGCCACTCCTCTCACAAGACATAAAAGTTAACAGGTGTTTAACGTCAAAAGTGTTTCAGATGAGAGTCACCGAAATAGCCAGCGACAGGGAGCCTTGAAGGGAGTTTCTCTCTTTTTTTTTTCCCAGACTCTTCATGATTGAAACCGCTCAACAGTTTATTTGAGACCGACATCAGATTCTATTGTCTGAGGCAGAAACAAACACGCCACAGATCAGATCATACACGTAGTTAAGTGTGTTTACTGACCAACACTCAGGGTCAGGTTCATGTCAGCAGGCTGTGAGGTGAAACAGATTTAGACATTTAACACAAGAATCTGAGAGCAAAGAGACCAAACAAGTTCACTGTTTGGTGACTTGGCTGAAATGAAAGTTGTTTGTGTCAGTTTTTCTCTCCCAGAGCCAGAAATTAGCTGGTGGCTGGTTATTTCTCATGTATTTATGTACAACATGACAATAACTTGGCTCAGTTCTGTGTCTCTGGGATCAAATAACAGAACGATGATCACACAGGAATCCAGGGAGATGAAGCAACAGTAAAAAGGAGTGTGTGTGTGTGCGTGTGTGTGTGTGTGTGTGTGTGTGTGTGTGTGTGCGTGGGTTGCCTCAGAGCTGCCAGAAGGGAGGGAGTTACGTCGCCGCCGTTCACTGATTACAACTTTTTACACATTTTTCTTCCAGTTGCTCCGTACAAGTGACTGCTAAAGATGCAAAACAACACCACTGTGCTGTTACACACACACACACCATTAACTGTGTGTGGACATAAAGTGTCATTTATAATGTAATAATAATTTATCTGAGAGGAAAACACCTTTTGGCTTCTGTTCCAACTACATCTGCTTTTATTTTCTATAAATTTATTGTAAAATGATCCACACTTCGGTAAGGAGGGCGAATGTTGAGACATTTAAAGGCGGATGGATAAACTGATGTATCTGCTCATTGAGCACGGTTTATTTTTCAGGATCTACTGGCTGCTGAAAAAAATACTTTGAACTTTATTCACATTTCTGGTTGTGAATTACTATTTTTGTCAGATTTAATTCTGGTAGTTTTCCTGTTTAGTTAAAACCAGCATCGCCTTTGTTTGTAAATGAAATGAGCTTTTCAGAACCCCTTTTTTTTCAAGGATGTGTATATAAAACGCACACGTTCACTGGATATGAGGAAAACATGAAACAGAAGTAAATCAAAAGTCAGATTATTTACGGAGCATAAAGAGCAGCTGCTGTTCATGACGTGTGAAAAGACAAAGCCAGTAATATCGCGACCCTTTCAGTGACCCTTCACCTTTACTGTGTCGACTCAAACGTTCCAAAGTGGCATTTCTTCATTTGACATGGAACCAGTGAGAGCAGTGGGCCGCCTTGAAGGACGTCTTTATTTAGCCGTGAGTGAAAGAGAAAGAACCGGGTACTTCGGGCCTGAGAAGCCTTTCATGCTGTGCTTGAGCTGCGTGCATTATCTGCTGCATGCCAGAGACGGATGAGAGCTCATTCGTCAGCGCAGCTGACCTGCAAATAAACTATAAATCACGTCTGCACTGTCCACACACATTAATTGGACTGTAACTGTGGGCGCTCCTGCATCTCCAGTAATGCAGCCATTGCAGGGATGTTTTGAATATCTTCCAGGAGACGCAGGAACTCAGGACGGCTGCTCGTCTCTTGGTTCCGTTTATGCATTAAGTGTTCTGTCCGACGGGCTCTTGCATTCTGTGCTCCATCGCATGCGAGGGTAATTTTTTTCTTTGGGCAAGAAACAAGATTTGTGGAGTTCAGTCATAACGTAGGCGACTAAAAGCATTCTTAAAGCTGACTACATCCCCCCATCCCTTCCCTTTCCTTCCACTTTCCAACGTTGAGATTGATTAAGGCTGCTATCGTGGTTGGACGTGATCTTCGGTGAGAGATTTGGAGAACGTTTTGGGCGTATTTATTGCAAATGACTCCTGGCAGTGCCCTCTCATGAGTTTCTCCATCTGAACACAATCTGGCAGCTAAGCTCAAGAACCGCTAGGGTGTGTGTGTGTGTGTGTGTGTGGGGGGGGGGGGTAATGGCGTGCTGAGCCTCCTTTTTCATACCAGCATGCAAGAAAAAGAAAATCCAAGAGCTGTCATAAACACACCCTAGAGAGGAGGGGAAACAGAGATGTTACCATGGCGACAGGCATGTTGCTGCATCAGGCCAGATTTCGGTTGAAAGCTCAAAGATTGAAGTTACGGGGGGAGAAAAGTAGGGTCTGGCAGCATTCTGTGCACCACAGTGCTGTTAGCATAATGTGCCATTTAAGTTTATTGCTTTACTCTGTGGATATTAAGCCATCGTGTCATAGTAGATAGAAAAAGAAGCTGAAATATACCATTTCCCGGCAGAGTCATTAGGCCTGTTTTCTCCTGAGACAGCAGGTTTTCTCTCACACCAACAGAGGGCGCCGTCCTGTCTGCAGAACCAAGCAGCTGCCTGCTCACAACTAACACAGCAAAAGTTTCTTTTTTTTTCACTGTGGCTGAAGCAATCTGATATTCTATCACCATGGGTTTATCGCTTCTGTGACATTTCCTGATTTGGGCTGACTGAGTGTGAATATTCAGTAGTGGTAGTAGCAGTATTATATTATCTTGTCATGGAAATAATCACTAGTGGCTGACTTTCCAGTCGGTTTACAATCATTCAGGTTTGACTGACACTGTCAGGTCTTTCTCTGACAGTCATTACAGAAGCATTGTGACTATTGAGAGGTGTCTCTAATATTTTGGTAATCCGCCACAGAATGTTTCAATAATGAGTAAAATACACTCCAGTAAGTATAATTTATATTCCTAGAATTATAAAGGATAAATTGTTTAAAAGTAGAATTCTGTTGGATTTAACAGTGTGTGTGTATCCTAATTCCTAAAAAATGCCTGAGCAAAATATGTATTTATGCATATTTATATTTTACAAAAACAAACTGTTTGACCATTGATAAAACAATAGTTCCTTTCTATTAGATCAAGCTTGGAGGTACAAATGTTCTCACCATAGTATTTCATTTTCAACCTTTATTTATCAGATGTTGACTGACAAACCAGCTGGGCGTCTTCTTTTACTTCTAATGCTCCTGCAGTTGTCTGAATGAAAAGTGCTGTTTACATTTCCTGCCACTTCCAGCTACTTCCAGTTTATTACAGTTCCTCCCAGTGGGGTTACCAAAGCACAGCGAACCAGTGCAGCTCTGCTTGACATCACACTGATGGCCCCTGACTCTCTTTGTGGGACCATTAGCAGGCATGTTCAGAAAGTCTGGTCAGATATCAAACGGGAACAAAAAATACTGGGGACGATGAAAAAGGCGCGAGGAAGGTCTTGTTTCGAGAAGAGCGTAATGTGTGAAAATATCCAGATCCATCACCGC
>CAAKHB010007606.1:116085-137193 GCA_901007665.1 Aeoliscus strigatus | reverse complement strand
CGAGCCGTCAACCAGGACAAGAAGAACATGCTGTTCTCTGTGAGTCTCCTTCACAGCCTCACATGTTAACTGTGTGTGTGTGTGTGTGTGTGTGTGTATATATATTTTAACAGACAGTAGAAGGAGTAAGGAGGCTTTTTCCTACACACTCCTCTCTTGAACACTTTCCTTTTCATGTGGACATTCCTTTAAAACAATGCTAAATTTGTCTGTGGATGTTCTTGGTCATCCAGGTCATTGGAACTTGCTGGAAGAGTTGTTTGAGTTTGCTCTTAGACCTTTCAACTACTTATCCAAGAAGCTTCTCCAGTTCCAAACTGACTAGAAGTCAGATAGTCAGTTGACAACTGAAGAAGGTTCTGGGATGAGTGGTGAACCTTCAACCTTCAACCTTCAACCAAACTCCTAAGTCCAGTTTCCACTGATTTGACCCATAAGGTTTCTATGACCTGGATGACCAGCAAATGTTGCTTTATTTCACCCAAACATAACTCATCCTGAGATGCTTTAACGCAACCATATCCAAGTTATAGCTCAGCCACAGTGACACCTTTTACCATGTGCTGTAACATAGGGTGACACTTTCAATGTCCTGCTCAGGGCACTAACATCGCTGCTGGTAAAGCCACTGGTGTTGCTGTTGCGACTGGCGTCTCCACTGAGATTGGTAAGATTCGTGACCAGATGGCTGCCACTGAGCAGGAGAAGACCCCTCTGCAGCAGAAACTGGACGAGTTTGGAGAGCAGCTGTCCAAGGTAAGATGGACAGAGCGTCTTATAAACTACCTAAACCCGTACATGAAGGCACAGGTCCATCTGATGCCTCATACGCGCCCTGCAGGTCATCTCCCTCATTTGCGTGGCGGTTTGGATCATCAACATTGGCCATTTCAATGACCCCGTCCACGGGGGCTCCTGGTTCCGTGGTGCTATCTACTATTTCAAGATTGCTGTGGCTCTGGCTGTAGCTGCCATTCCTGAAGGTAAACGCTTCCGTTAGCTTCCCTTTGCTTCCCTTTGCTTGCCCAAGAATATGATCGTATCTAAGATTAAAATCATGAAGCTTGAACCTATGACACCACCAAAGACCATTTACCATTAAATGAATGTATGGGTAACGTTTCCCCTCAGGGTGTTGTACCATTCATCTGTTTTTGTCCCAGTCAGTCACGACCCAACTCCTGTAACAAATGAGTGTTGGAAGGATGTTTGTGTACATGTATTGTTTCTTAGCTCTATTGTGACATCTTAGCCTAACATGTTACCACCGGTGTATCCTCTGCTGCGTGAATGGCAGTGATTACATTTTCTCATGTTCATACCCTTCGCCATCTCCTCTCAGTTCTCAGTTCTCAGATGGAATTGGTGCACATCAAGAGACCGCAGTCTGATGATGCCAAAAGGATCCAGATCATCTGCAAACACAGACGCTACTATAATGTTACAAAACTGGACACTCTCCAGGTCTTTTCTCCAATGACTGCATTGTACGTTATGCCAAGAATTCCATCATGGATTTCTTTCTGGGTGCAGAACAAAATACCTTGGCACAAGAATACTTTGACGAAGGCAGTATTTTGGGTAGTATGTCAGCCTGTGGACCTGTCCAGGAGCAGAGCGTTTTACACTTGCTAAAGAGACAACAACTCCCTCTGAAGTTCCTCTTGATGTCTCATCCCCATTCCAATCTTTTCTCTCTGTTATGACCTTGGCAGGCCTGCCTGCTGTCATCACCACCTGCCTGGCCCTGGGAACACGCCGTATGGCCAAGAAGAACGCCATCGTAAGAAGCCTGCCCTCTGTGGAGACCCTGGGCTGCACTTCTGTCATCTGCTCTGACAAGACTGGTACCCTCACTACCAACCAGATGTGTGTGACCAAGGTTGGCCCATACACACACTCTGACAACACCAACTTTTCTAACAGTTGAGACCAATCTGATGCTAAAACATATTTTTCCCCACACAGATGTTCATCATTGATAAAGTGGACGGAGACAGTGTCAGTCTTGGGCAGTTTGACATCTCTGGCTCAAAGTACACCCCTGAAGGAGAAGTGTAAGTGCCAATGTGTAAATATTAAAGGAACATACATAAAAAGTCAACCATTTCTGAATGACAATCTTGACATTTTTCAACCATTTTGACACAAAGCAGTATGCAAACACAAATATCACAAATGAAGGTTCGGGTCAGGTCCATCCTTGATGTGATCTGTGAGACCTATTCTTATAGCTGTTAAGTGTCAGCTTGGAAAAAGGTCTATAACGTACATGTAATTTCACCAGGACAAGGAAGGGCATGTCTGTGAAGTGCGGCCAGTACGATGGCCTGGTGGAGCTGGCTACCATCTGTGCTCTATGCAACGACTCCTCATTGGACTACAACGAGGTCTGTTGTCCATGAATGGCTTTTTGACCTTGACATAAGAGTTTGCGTCTCACGTTCCTTTCGTCCTTTCTGTCTCTTTACATGCTGCAGTCAAAGGGTATTTATGAGAAAGTTGGTGAGGCCACAGAAACAGCTCTGAGCTGCTTGGTGGAGAAGATGAACGTGTTCAACACTGAAGTACGTGGCCTGTCCAAGGTGGAAAGAGCCAACGCATGCTGCTCCGTAAGTATGCAATACATCAGCCTGCTGTTATTATAAGACATGTTGTCTATTTCAAGAAAGAAACACCCAGGGCAGACCGTATGTAGGCTGTAGGTTGATCGTCAGTCCTATCGTGGTCCTGTAACCTTACTTTCCTACATTATTTGACAGGTGATTAAACAGCTGATGAAGAAGGAGTTCACTCTGGAGTTCTCCAGAGACAGGAAGTCCATGTCAGTCTACTGCTCTCCTGCCAAATCTGCCAAAGCCCCAGTGGGAAACAAGATGTTTGTCAAAGTGAGTATGTGACACTGTACAAAGCCACGTCTATGAAAATTCTCAAAGCTCTCTGAACCTTCTGACTGGAGAAAATGCACCTTGTGTTACCTGTGGACACGCACCAGGATGTACTAGTATGTTGCAAATGTATCGACAGGGTGCTCCAGAGGGCGTTATTGACCGCTGTGCGTACGTTCGTGTGGGCACCACGCGTATTCCGCTGACCGGCCCAGTCAAAGACCACATTATGTCCGTGATCAAAGAGTGGGGCACTGGGCGGGACACGCTCCGCTGCTTGGCACTGGCCACCCGTGACTCACCTCTGAGGAAGGATGAGATGATCCTGGAAGACTCCACCAAGTTTGCTGACTATGAGGTAGGTTTCCGAGGGCGATAAGAAGACACGAGGTCGATCAAGGTTAAATTCTTGCATGCAAGCAACTCTGAAAGATGCTTAACTTTTCCACCTGCTTCCAGACTGACTTGACCTTTGTGGGCTGTGTTGGTATGCTTGACCCTCCTCGTAAGGAAGTCATGAGCTCCATCGAGCTGTGCAGGGCGGCTGGCATTCGTGTCATCATGATCACTGGTCAGTATACTGCCACTGGGCCCAATTGTATAATAATTAGGTCGGACCTAATAGTCCCCACCCCCCCAGGTGATAACAAGGGCACAGCAGTCGCCATCTGCCGTCGTATTGGCATCTTCTCTGAAGAAGAGGACGTTACGGGCAAAGCCTTCACGGGTCGTGAGTTTGATGACCTTCCTTCATACGAGCAGAAGAATGCTGTCCGAAAGGCCTGCTGCTTTGCCAGAGTAGAACCATCTCACAAGTCTAAGATCGTTGAGTTCCTTCAAGGCTTCGATGAGATCACTGCCATGGTGAGCAACTTTACTGTGCTGAGAAAGGACTGACGTTATGATCTTAGACTGAAACTGCAATTCTCTTTGTTTTCCCAAGACCGGTGATGGAGTGAACGATGCCCCTGCCTTAAAGAAGGCCGAGATCGGCATCGCCATGGGCTCTGGCACTGCCGTTGCCAAGTCTGCCTCTGAGATGGTCCTGGCTGACGACAACTTCTCTTCCATTGTGTCTGCTGTTGAGGAGGGCCGAGCCATTTACAACAACATGAAGCAGTTCATCCGCTATCTGATCTCCTCCAACGTAGGCGAGGTCGTTTGGTGAGTGATGGCTGTGGTCAGCAGATGATACTTGGCCGAGTAAAGCAGTAAATTCAGAAGGGGGGAGTCTACCCATATTGCAAACCTCCCTACATTGACTCCAGAGCTCAGTGAGGAGGTTTTTCACAGTTTCAGCATGAACAAGAATGTTGTTTCAGTGTCAGCGAATGAAGCAAAACAGACTCTAATTGTAACTCTCTCCGATACGTTACCAGTATCTTCCTGACTGCTGCTCTGGGTCTGCCTGAGGCTCTGATCCCTGTCCAGCTGCTGTGGGTCAACCTTGTGACTGACGGGCTTCCAGCCACTGCTCTGGGCTTCAACCCTCCTGATCTGGACATTATGGGCAAAGCCCCTCGATCCCCCAAGGAGCCCCTGATCTCTGGCTGGCTCTTCTTCAGATATCTGGCGATTGGCGGTACAACATTTTGTTTTGCTTTGTCGAGCTGATTTTGAAAGAATACTTAAACGCTAATATCATCTTCCCAGGGTATGTCGGGGCTGCAACTGTGGCCGCAGCTGCCTGGTGGTTCCTGTACAGCGAAGAGGGCCCAATGGTTTCTTTCCACCAGCTGGTTAGTATGTAATGAATATGTTTATGTACTTTTCTATAGGACATTCACCAACACAAAGTCATGCAGTCAACTGTAATAACTCCCAGTTGGTCAAGTTATAAGAAAAACTATGGTGAATAAATGGGAATAAACAATACAAGATAAAGTAGAAACAGGTGGATATTAAATAAGAACAGATAGAAGATAGGGGGGGTTTACCTGTTTTTCTTCCCCGTCAGTCCCACTTCATGCAGTGCAGCGAGGACAACGAGGACTTCTCCGGGATCCACTGCGAGGTGTTTGAGGCGTCTCCTCCCATGACCATGGCTCTGTCTGTGCTGGTCACCATCGAGATGTGCAACGCTCTCAACAGGTTGGCTTCCTCATAGGGGATTGTGGGATTGTGGGTCTGAGCGACAAACAGTGTAAATGGAGAATATTTCTTCTCTTACAAAAAAACGGTTGCATTTCTACTCAGTTAACAACAGGACACAAATAGAATCAAATTGGAGCTTGGAACTACCACAACATTAAGATGATTTATGTCATTGTATCAACAATACAGTAAAATAATATATATAAACGTGTATATCTACTTATTCATTCGTTATCAACAATAATTATTAATTAAGAATATTATGTTCATTCATTTTGGTTCTTTGAAGGTTTCACATGTTTTCAGATTTTGTTTGAAAAATGGCATTCTTATGTGAAATAATTTAATATAATATAATTAATAATAAGCTCATTAATAATTATAATAATATAATATAATATAATAATTTACTATGTTTACATTTGTAAACAGATGCATATCAAGATATATGACAGCATGAATGCCTCCTTTATGATATTGCAGCAAAACATGTTAATTGATCAAACACATTACTATGCAGAAGAGAACATGGTAATGAGTTTTCATGCGATACGCTGAACACACAATCGCACTATTTCACGTACACATTTGAAGTGTCCATTGTCATAATTCTCCTCCTCCTCCTCCCACAGCCTGTCTGAGAATCAGTCTCTGTTGCGAATGCCACCCTGGAGCAATGGCTGGTTAGTGGGCGCCATGACCCTGTCCATGTCCCTTCACTTCATGATCATCTACGTCGACCCTCTGCCCGTGAGTCTCCTGTTCTCCAAACAGGACATCTATCGCTTCTTACCTGCACCTGCTCTCTCTCTCTCTCTCTCACTGATCTCTAGTGGCAACTGTTAAAAACTACATCCCATTCATTAACGGTCATCAGACTAAAAACTGCAATCAGGACAATTTAAAGGAATTTAAACTATGTGTGTAGAACCACACTTTTGATGAGGATGAACATGATGTTGCCTTTGGAGCCTTTTCCCCTTTTCATTCAATAAGACTCTTATTGTTGATTTCTCATAATATGTAAGTAACCATACAGCTGTACATATCCCTCCTAATGTATTTATACTTTTGACACACTGGGCTCATGTGCAGTACCATTGCTTTTTGTAAAACTGTAGATAGATATTTACTGTGCATTTAGCTGAGATGTGCACACTTTTATCTACAAATTGACCAGTTTAGATGTTTTTTACCTTTTGTTTCTGCTCTTTATTTTACTTATTACTGTTTTACTGTTCTTGGGCAGAGCTGCTGTAACAAACAAATTTTCTTTGGCATTAATGAAGTAACATCTGATTTTGAATTTACTCGTCTCGTTTCCACAGATGATCTTCAAGCTCACTCACTTGACCGTGGAACAGTGGATCGTGGTTCTGAAGCTCTCCTTCCCAGTGATTCTCATCGACGAGCTGCTCAAGTTTGTGGCTCGCACATACCTGGAAGGTAGGTTCCACAGCTACATGTTTAACTTGTTGTTTACTGGCATCATGTTTATCCTAGTGTGTAAAACATTTCCTTTTAAAAAAACATTACGTGTACAGTTCACGGTGAATGAATGCACGCTATAAAAAGTGCTGACAGTGATGACAGATCTAGTGCAAATGTTTGAAGGTCTGATCATACTTTTAATTGTACTTGAAAGTATTGGTAGTTAATCACATTTATCATATGAACATTTTCTGTTTCTCCTGTTTTGTAATAATAGTAATAAGCGATCTTCCTCCTATAACATCTAATAACCTGGTTCCCTTTTCTATTTTCTCAACTTGTAACCTCTCAGTTAAAACCTCCACCATCATTCCTCTCTGATGACATGTATCTAATTGTCCTCATTTATTCTATTTTTTTCTTCTTACTGTTCCCTTTCTGACAATGCAGCCTAAACCTGTTTCCCCCTTCCTTCATATCCCCGTAACAAAACAAGGTGATTCAAGCTGCAGGCTTGAGCATTGTGCTTGTCTTGCATACGTTCATTACGGGTATTTGAATGACCGTGTCTGTTATGTTATGTTCTGCCTTTTTGTTTCTGCCTTTTGTTTCGGTCTGGCATGGAATTACATAGTCGGTCAATCTGATTTATTCTCCAACTTTGAAAAATCATCTTGTGAAACATCTTCAAACAGAAATTGTTTGGTGTGTGCTTGCTTTTATGAGTTTATTTCAATCAAATTATTATCATTGTCTGAAAAGGCTGCTGGATGGATTGTCCTCGAATGAATGTCACTTGTGCCTCCAACAGATCAAATCGTTTGTATGTGTGAGACTGTTTTAGGATGAAACACCTGTCAGCCACACCTGTACACTGTTAGCATGCTAACACGATTAGCCTCCGTGTGCATGTATGTACTCATTACCTGTCTGTATTTTCTTGAATGTTCCTGCATACTTTGAGCATTCTATTTTTGTTGGTTTATTCCATGCACAATTGTTTTGTTTCATCTATTTTTTATTATTATTGGTCATTGTGATTTGTGAAGCTCTGTGCTGCCTCTCTCTCCATGTGAGAATGCTCATAGAAAAAGAAAATGTCCCCGTTGGTTGTGATTGCAATGTGTGCAGCAAACACCTTCACACAAGGTCAAATACTTACTACTGATTGTGTCCATGCAGGGAAAGTGTAGAGACAAAGTGCGACAGATGACAGACAGCGAGCGTGGTGACACACAAACGGAGAGAAGGAAGAGGCTGAGCGCTCCGAGTGCATCGACAGCCACTCGTCCAAAGTGGCATCAGTTCAAACAGAAATTCATAAGCCATGTGATAATACACCAAAAAAAGCTGCAAAATATTTTTTCTCTGTATGTACTGAAATTAATATATAGGTAAGAGTTATTAAAACTATTCTGTGTTGATTCTATTCTTAAAGAATAAAGATGTGAATGAAAGAAAGTGTTGCTTTCAGAGGTCAGTCTGTTGATGGTTAAATACCTCTCACCACATCAGATCTGTTTCGCAGCGAAGAACAAAAGTCTGTCTGTTCGTGTAAAACATTTGAACTGAAACCCAGTGTGGTGTTGGTGTTGAAGGCAGCTGGTTTATTAACATTAATTGTCTGCTCCACAAGCAGCTGCTAATCAATGATATTAATAAACTGAAATTTAGGAAAACATACACACAAAAAAAGAGAACGAATCAGGGGGGTTCCACATTTTACAACAATGTCCAGATTTCACACAGTAGAAATCCAAGAGTATTGAAGATTATGAATTTAATCTCAGTGCATTACCGAAGATGTTTTTATCCACCACAACAATTAACACTATGCCATGATACGATATTGTCATCTGTGATACGATATCACGATACATCACCTGTGATACAGTATTATCACAATATTGCAATATGTGCATTATTGTGATATTATGCATTATATATTGCCTTTCTCCCCAAAACAGAATGTTGCCAACATGTTTTTAAATCTGTGAGCCTACAATAACACGTGTAGATTCAGATTTTAACCGTGTCCCTGCACCTACCAACATACCTGTCGTGTTATCATTTATCTTTAAGTTCCAAAAATGAAATATAAATAGTGGTAGTTTGCTGTGACTGTATCGAGACAATATCCACAACATATTTCACTCTATTAATCCCCTGGCCCCCCTCTCCTAGTAAACACGCTACAAAACATGTAGTAATACTTTTTTACTTTTTTTCACTTTGCCTCTTTCCTCTTTCACTTCCTCTATCTAATATTTATATAACAGAGGTTAAGTAATACAAACACATATTTCAACAAAAAGGAAGTAAAAAGACATCTCAGTGATAGTGTTTTGTATCTGTTCTTCACTCATTATTGCACAGATGCCTGCACACGTATGTTCATGTCTACGTGGGGGGAAATGATGCTGTAGTTTGTGTTTCACTGATGTTTAGCTGGAGTCAGTCATCAACACATTACGTTTTTTAGAATAAGAATAAACTTCACATGTGTATTCACAGTTCAACAAACGTCACTTTGGTCCTGTAGTTTGGTCACGAAAACTGAGAGTACTTTCTCAGATGGATGTTCAGCATGAGGATACCTCGGTGGTCCGTTTCAAATGGTCACGTCAGTGTTGTGAGGTTTCATCTACGTCTGTGCTTCGTTTTGGTTCCGATGTGACAATGCCGTTCACGAGGTGTCTGCAGGCAGAGAGCCATCATCACCGACTCCTTCCTCCAGGATCTCACGCACTTGTTCAAGAGACTCCGCCTGCCGAATTAACTCCAGCTTCACCTGAGCAAAGAGACACATCATTCATGGATTATTAAGAAATACGCCTCCTCCTCCGCCATTGATAGAAAGAATGCTTATAGTCCATGACGTCATCATCATCATCTACCTGCAGTGACTGGGAGAGCTGGACGAAGTCTCTCTGGACCGTCTGGCTGGTGTCGACCTGTGAGCGCAGGCTGATCACTTGGCTGCGCAATTCCAGGCACTGCTGCTGCAACGCTCCCTGACAGAGAGAACAGCAACATTTGATCACCTGAGAGCTGTGTGTCACTGGCAGAAAACACAGGGTCACTTATCAATCACCCTTTATTCATGGAAAAAATGTTCATTTCAATTCATACAGCACTTTTCATAGGAAAAGGTCAAGTGCATTCAATGATAAAACAAGAGTCTACGATAATATAAATACAGATAGGAAATATTCAAAAAAGGAACTGAGGATATAACATGACATGGGTCTTGAGTTTCTAAAGTATCAACACTCTTTGCTTGGATTACAAAGCCATGTTCAGAACCTGCTGGACGCCGTCTGCAACACTAGACACACACACTCGCTGGTCCTTTACCCTTCTCACAGCGTACAGGTAACACGAGTCAGGTCACATGTCACTATGATTCACACCGGACTGACAAATGAACCATGTAGCGGATGAACTCTTACACGGTGTATAAATACAAAATAAAATCACTCTGTAATGACACCACGTGATTTTTTTCCACAAACCAAATAGAAGCTTGTAATTCAGCACAGGTTGGACTCACTTTGTCACGACTGAGGGATTTGTTGTTGCCCTGGACATGAGACAGCGCCACCCGCAGGGCCTCCAGCTCTGTGCGGCAGGCCAGCAGCTCAGCCTGCAGCTGGTCCCTCTGAGCCTGGATCCTCTCAGTCTCCGTCTTCAGGCTGGAAAACCTCACTGAAGACGAAATCAACGACAACCGCTGCATGAAGTCCTCTTCAACTTCTTCTTATCATTATTATTATTTGAATGAGCAAAGAGGAGAGAACGTTTTTCCTTGTTCTAGTGCTGGATGCTGATTGGTTGTTGTATTAATGTGTGAGCGAAGGTGCAATGTCAACTGTATTTTAGAGGATTGAAAGATGCCTTGGGTGGTAATATAGGCGATACAAGTACTCCCAAAGAGCCACAAAGTCTGTCAGAATAGCAGTAAGTGGTTCACTCACCTTCTAAAACCTCTGATGATGGCAGTTTGTATTTTGGGAGGAAGAGAGAAATGAAGACAGGTATCAGAGTCATGACAGTCAGGAAAGAAAAAATATCATCAATATTGTCATAATGGAGAGCACAAACCATTCTCCTCTGCCCGATTGTCCAGCTGCTCCCTCAGGTTGACAATCTCAATGCGGAGGCGTTCCTCACAGTGCGCCCCCTGCAGGTCAGAGAAAAAAGTGTTGAGTACATGAAGCTCTGGTATGAAGTAATGTAATTCCAAGGTGGTTCACGTCTGTTTCTGGACAACCAGTCACACCTGCAGTGCTGCTGGGAACGATGTGCTGCCGTTTGGTCCCTCATCCTCCATCTCCTCTCCTTTCAGCCTGGAGAGGTCACTGCACATCTTCCTCTGTGAGAGCGACAGCTCTGTCTGGAGTCACACAGAAACACACTTTACCTAAGTTGCACTCTTTTACATGCTCAGGGGAAACTGGGGGCCCTTTCACAAAGCAGGTTTGGTGAAAAATCTGGAGTTTGTTCATCCTGAAATAAGGAAAACTCTAATTTCAGTGATAAACTGAATTCAAATTTGAAAGGCGTTTGGTTGAGTTCTGTCAGTTTACGTAAAATACAATGCAATAAAATAGAGAATTGGATGCTGCTGTACCTGCTGCTGAAGGAAATCCCAAGGGATTAATAAAGTTCTATCTAACCATTCGGCAGACCTGCAGCATTAAATCGTAGGTTACTGGACTTGCTAGTTTACTTGAAGGCGTTTCATCTCTCATCCGAGAAGCTTCTTCAGTTCTAAACTTACTAGTGGAACCTTAAACTCCCTCCCTCTTTGTGAGCTAATGAACCAACCAAACAGTAGCGTAACTCCCCATTAATCAGGTTGGACCTGAGGAAGCTCCTCGGACGAGTGCGAAACAAGCAAACTAGCAGGTCCAGTGCAGGTATACAAGTAACCCAGCAAGTTACTGGCCTGGATGACTGAGAACCTCCACAAACACCCAGCTAACCCTAAACAAACTCTGGGTTTTCACTTAACCTGCTCTCTCAATGAACTCCATTGTTCTGTTAAAACTCTGCTTCAACATTCTGAATTCGCTGCAGCTGCTTCATGGCTTTCACAGTCATCACATGCCTCACCAGTCGACTCTGGACGGCATTCTGTGACTGGCTGAAGGATTTCTGTAAATCCTGAAGGAGGGCCTCTGAGGTCTGGACCTGAGCCTGGAGAACTGACACCTGAAAAGGTGGAACAGCATGAGTGAGCGGCCAACACACGGCTGTACACTGCCCATTCAGAAGAACACTGCTCACCTGTTTGTGTGTGTGGCTGGTCTGCGTGTCCAGTTCTTTCTCCAGGTCCTCCTTCTCAGCCAGCAGTCGGCTCACCTCCCCTTGCAGCTCTGACACCTACCCAACACACACGTACACACATTCCATTGCATTTGGAGCATTTTGCACATTTTACATGTATTTTTTGTGATTTCATTCCATACATAATGAAATACAACACTTTTAATCCTGTAACTCTGAGGGTATCATCACGATACATTTGTGCTAGCACGCTAACGCCATCAGAAAACATCGAACCATACATGAAAGCTGAGAAGCTGCACATTATCCAAGTTTTCTACTGTATCGCTGGCAACACCCTCAGAGTTATAAAGCTTCAGAACAGACACCAAATGTTCCTAATCCAACCTGAGCATTCAGTGCATCCCAGTCGCTGTGGGTGACCAGCCGGTGTCCAGCCGGCGGCAGGTAGATGGCTTCAGGCACCAGCGTTCCTGTGGAGACCAGAGAGTCTGTGTCTTCTTGAGACTGGCGTTTTCGGGGCAGAGAGGGCGTGTCTAAGGAGAAGGACGACAGCGAGGCCGAGTCGCAGTGCCGCAGTGAGAAATACCCTTCTGTAGTAAGAGCCACCCCCTCTCCCTCCGCTAGCGCCTCGGGGTCGGCCGGTTGGCTGTGTGTCCTGTCTGTCGATGTCTGGGATTCACTACTGGTGTCCTCCATCCGGCCTTTCTTATCACTAATCTAAGAAGGAAAAAAAAGAAATAGTGGAATTGAACCCAACGATTTTTGAGACGCAGTCAGAAGCTGACCTGATTCTGGCTGCTGCCTCGTCTCCACTCCGCTGGCTGCGACTGCAGAGCAGCTATCCTGGCTTCATACTGAGCCACCGTTTCTGTAAACAACAGAAGAATGAATTAATGAGGAATCAATTGTTGATTATCGAAGCCCATAATTGATTTTTAATGAAGTAGTTGAAGTTAGAGAGTGTTTGTTTTGTAGTATTGTTTGTGTTTTTGTATTACCCAGGGGTTGGAAATTGAAAGGCTTTTACTGCTTTTACTGCTTTTCCATTCGGTTTGGACACACACACGTCCATTTCAATTACAATTCAGTTCCTCCTCAAGGTGAATGCTAACTTCTCAACATCAGCGGTATGAAACTGCAGTGCCATGTTTCATACACAACAGAAACCCATTAACAATGTAGGACATGCAGGAGACCCGATTACAGAGACCAAACTCCCGTGCTGTGGGTCGCTGTGTCCTGCTCTCTGTGAACGTTCTCACCAGACAACAAACATACTGTACAAATGTCTGGACTTCACTGAAGGACCACAGTGTGTGGGAATAAAGAACTGTATCGCTGTCGCTGGTAAAACGCTGGTTGTCTTGTGTTGAAGGTGGCGCCTGGGATGTCCCTCTGTCGGTAAGGATCAACCAGATGCCTGCGGTCTGCAGATGTCATGTTTTAGTATCAGCTATAGTACCGCTGGAGGAGGAACCAAAAAAACGCAAAAACGCAGAGTAGAGACAAGGCGAGTCAAGTCGTCCTGGAACCATCTAATGGTTCCACTAGAACCACTGTTTGTTTCTCCTGTCCCCTTTCGAGGTCTCAATTCAGTTCTGTTTAAAAGTTAAGTGTAAAGTTTTAAATACATTTTCTTAACTGAAAGATACCTGAAAGTGTTATTTTCATTTACTACACACTACTAAATTTGTGTGAGTGCATGTGTGTGTGTGTGTGTGGGGGGGGGGGCGTGCATTGTTTTCAAACGTGTAAATTTGGACACAGTCAAATAAACCAAGCTTCAAACTATCGTTTAGCCACTCATTTCTGTCTGTTCAAAATCAAACAAAAACAGTAGTGTTTTGCGTACGCGACGCTGACAGAGCAGCGCACACACTGACCTCTAAGAGCCTCCTGCAGTGATTGGATCTCTTGGTCACATTGTTTCTGCAGCTCAGCCAGTTCCTCTTGTTTGCTCACTTCACAGATGGTCGCCACACCCTGCCAGTGTTCGACCTGAGCTCGGTACTCGGCTAGCTGGGCCTGCAGGCTGGCCTCTAGTAAAAAAAAAAGAGAGAGAAGAAAGTTGCCATGGTCGTCATTCTGCTGTTTTGAGGCTTTTACATCACATTCATTCGTCCTCAGGGTAGAAAGTTAAAATGTCTTGTGCTGGACAGTCACAGGATGTTGGTTCAGTCTCCAACAAATGACAGAGGATGTTGTTCCTGCCTTTGGTCATGAGTACATTCTGAGACTCATCAGTTGGTTGGACTGTCAAACACACTAAGTCAATAAACTGCATCCGGGCTCATTCAAAAAGAACACTTATTGGATATTAGTTAACATTCATACTGTGTGAGATGACTTAGTGTATGTTAATCTTATTGTTTATATGAAATTGATGTGCAAACTATTCTATTCTTAACTTAAATTAATGTTTGTACACTACTGTGCACTACTGCCATATTTGTATGTTTTTGTACTCCTGGTCAGAGCAGCTATCACTAACAAATTGAAGGAAATCTGATCGGCCCAAGGGAAACTTGGAAGACACATGGGAACTTCTGCAAATGAGTCAACTTTGGATCATTCTGAAAATAAGTGATGTATCACTACTTATAGCTCTGGACAAATGTCTATGCTGGAGGCGCAGTTTAAATTCAGATTAAAATGATATAAACATCCATCTGTACAACATAAACCTACAACATAAGGCTCACCGACTAACCCATTTTATCATTAAATGTACTTTACCTTTTCCTATGAAAAAATCCCAATCTAAGAAAAACATTTATCCCTTCAATTTTCTCCAAACTGAAATGTTAGATGTGTCTCTGTTATGGCTCTGTTTTTGGTTTCGACTCCGCAAAAGTGCTGTGGTATTCTAACTGAGGCTAGTTTGACAAAGGGATTGGGGTTGTAATGAGCCAATTATCATTAGCAGGAAGTAATTAAAGTAATTATGATGAAAAAGTAAAGTAAAAACACACGCATAGTCTCCAAAGCGAACAGACAGCTGAGCTGAATTAAATGTCTTGTTGTTCTGGACTAGAGAAGCTGTCTCGGTTGGGTACAACAAGTTACAGAAGGATTTTAAAAAAAAAGTGAACTGTTAGCTAGCACCTAGCTGGCTATCTAGCGCCGAGGTTCATATCGATGCTAATGCTAACAACGTCAACAGGTTTCACGACGAGCAACAAGTTCATGTTTTACAGCGTGCGAAACTTCCGGCCAACACGATTACATTCTACACATATATGCATATTAACTCAGCATTGTTAATGTTTGATAACTGACACTTAAAAAAGAAGAAATCACCTGTGTCGTCTTTCTTTGAGCTCATGTTCTCCTCCAACAGCTCCACCTGAGACTACCGAGCCCGTGAAGTTTCAGAAACGCGATAAAGTCTTCTGGTCCATTTTGAAAGAGCAGTAGGAGACTGTAGTGGGAAAGGTCTACTTCAGGAAACAACTTTCCCCGGTGTGAGCCTGCGGAAATGACGTCGTCATCCTTCCTGTCCACAAAATGCCTTTCCCTCCCTGAACCCTGGTGAACAGACTTGTACAGCACATATCTGGTCATGTTCATGTACCCCTGGAGGTCACATCCTCATCAGGAAACCTGCATAAATAGAGTAACACACAACACTTAGAGCTGATCTACATTTATAGAGTGGGCACCCGACGTTCCAAAGTTCAATCTGCAAAGAAGGGAGGAAACTGAATTTTACTGCAGTCACTCTGAAGCTCCTTCTTTGTGCATCTGCTTCCTCCACAGAAAAAACAGAACTATGAGGTATTTATTATTTCCTTTGTTTAGTTTTCAGCAAAAAATACTTTAATAAAACACTCATGTGTAGTTGTGGGGTCACATGACCTGGGCTGAAGACTTGAGATAAAGTAAGTTAGGAGTCCAGTGACTCAGTATTTTCCCTATATTATTGCAATTAATTGAAATACGGGTCTTTCAGAGTATATGCGTGACTGTATTTTTGTTTTTTTAAAAGAAAAAGGCAGCAACGTAAATCATAATATTTTATTTATTTCAGTTGTGGCTAATACATGATCACAGTGTAAGAAAAGGAAATACAAAAATCTGAATCAGTCGGCTGAGAAAAGTATCGATTGCTGGCTAACAATCTTAATCGAGATTCAGTCTGAAAATTCTCCACTTCAATGATGACAGGATTCAGTTTTTCCCCTTTGAGCTGTAACATCACAACAAAGTATTGAATCCTGTCTGTATAAAATGCTGGTGAAAGTCAGTAACTAATACAAAGTGACTCACGTTCCAGTGCTATTTGTCGTTTAACCAAAATAGTCTGTATAAAGAAAATATAAATACTGCTAATTTCTTAAATATCCTAAGTGGTGTCAGCCCAAATTCATGATGGAGCGGAGCAGAGGCACAGAACACATTGATGCTTTCAACATTAAGAAAAGGTCATTTTGCAAAAAGCCCCAAAGGTAGTGTGGTTTTAACGGAGAGTTTTACGGAGGTAACATTTTCTAATTGGTTACAGTATCCACAGCACAGATCACCTGGATCAGTTTATGAGCATCACACATTAACATCATCCAATGGTCCAACAGCTCAAGTGGCTGCATTCCGTTTGGTCGTCTGGTGCTTCACAAGCCCATGTCGTGATCGCTGACACTCTGGCGTAGATATTCCTCATAGAGCTTTTTCTAGAGAGAAAGACAGAGTGGAACATGTGAGCACAGTGAAACACGTCAGTGTCTTTCCACCAGCGTGCACACACCCTACCTTTTTAGTCTTTGCCACTTCCTGAACATACTCCAGCTTCTCCTGCAGTTGCCTTTTCTGTTTGCCTGAAAGAGTTTGTGTTGTCCTGCAGAAAAAAGAAAGGGAAAGCACACAAATTTGTAACAAACTTATTAGAAAGTGGCATTAAATAGATAATTGCAGATTTTATTTGCAGAGTCAATGCCATTTCAGTATCAGGCACTTAGATGCTAATTCTGCTGGATATGATTTATTTTGATTTCAGCGACATGTTTCAGAAGTGGTTGTATTTCATGCATGAAAGAGTAAAACACCAGGCTTTGCAGAGGAAGTCACATACACTGGAGTGGCAGAGCATTTGGTTTCAAAATAAAACACCTTGAGAGATTTTCCTTAGGTATTTCAGAGGATGGACAATGCACAGTTCTTCTTGCCACTTTAGATGCATGCACATGCACACACAGTCTTACTTGAAGGCGAAGCGACCAATGAGAAGCAGCAGGAAGGACAGAAGGACGAGCCCACCACAGCCGTACAACTGCTGCTCCCCAGAGAGCGAGTCGAAAACTCTCACTACTGGAGTCTGTGAAGGACAAGAGTATGAGACTTGACTGCTGCGGACAAGGATGCCATCATTCTTGGTGTTCCACAGGAAGTGATGCAACGAGTGCTCACCAGATAGAGGGAGAGCGCCTCGGTGCCTTGGTGGCCCAAGGCCATCTCCAGCAGCTCCTGGGACAGCGTACCCAGCAGCAGTAGCGCCATGAGAGCAAATGGGATGCTGAAACCCAGGAGAGTGAGGAAGCAGCTCTTGCAGCGAGCACGGCGGTTCTGGATACTGGTCTGCCTGTGACAGCATGGAGTGGGAATCAAAAGGACTTAAAAAAATAATTTCAATGCGAAGGAAATGTGCTTCACTGCTTCCTCTTAGGCCAGTGTAGGTCCATCCACGTTTTTTGGAGCCTGAATACAATCATATATATACACACACCAGGCCCCAAAGTGAACTACTCTGAAGATGCCACCGTTACATTCTTGTGTTTACAATCCATACACATCTTTCCTGAGCCAATGACATCACCTCTTTAACCTGTGTCCGCTGACCAACCAACAACTACGATGGATCAATGTGGCATTAATGCTGCAGAAGCTGCTGAAAGTGTGAAATGTCTTCGCACTCCATTTGTATTCCATCATCTTTTCTTTTCGTTGGTGCGTTTCTGTGCCAGCGGTACAGCGCCACTCACAGGCCTGGCAGGTATACTACAGCATTTTCAGTGGTTTTATGTCACTGCACATATTTGTAGAGATTTTTTTTAGAGTTAAAAAAAACATTTAAAACATTCCGGCTTCATCTCCATGTGGACATGGGCTCATTACCTTGATCATGGGAAAAATTCAACCATCCTTCACAGAAGAAGACAGGATAATGCCATCACACGTTTCTTTGTTTTCAATTTGTAACAGGTGTTACTGTTTTTTTTTTTTTCAAATAAAATAGAATACACATTTACTGTCATTCGTACATGGTACCATGAAACTGAGAGGGCTGCTCCTGATAAGGGAAGATGACAAACACACTATAAAAGACATTTTGAAATACAATTGCAAATTAAGATGAAAGTTGGAGGTAGACACACTACTTGAGTGTATTTACATGTATTTGTTTCTCTTACCTGTCATTATAGAGTGTGTCAGTGATGGCCTCACTGATGACCTCACAGTCCTTCTCCAGGGAGTTGAGGGTATTCTGGACTGTTTGGTTGATGGTTTTCTCCACGGCGCGGCACACTTCCTCGATCTGGTTCACACAGCGACTTGGCTAAAAGTAGAAACATACAAACCCACAGTGAGTTGAAAGTATATGTCCAACTTCCGCTGGTGGTTGAAACTGCATCCAGTACCTTGTTTGGATTAGGAATGTAGATAGTCGGCATGTCAAAACCACATTTGTTGAGTCCTGGTCGCTTGCAAAGCTCCTGGACAATCTGCATCATCACTCTCTGTGGCAGCAGCCCACAAAACATAATTAATTCAGCATGGATGGAGGGACGATGTCTAATCCGGCAGTCAAAACCCTTTACAATGTCGCCTTGTTCACTCATGCTGCGAGAAGTTGCGTAACAAAGAGTGTAACTGCTAACACACTTATACACACTGATGACACAGTATCAGGAGCGACTCAGGGTTCAGTGTCTTCCTCAAGGACACTTTGACTCTGGAAGAGCTGGGATTTAACCCTTTAACCCCAAGAGTATCGCTGGCGAAACATTTTCTCCAGCATATATTGGAGCACAGCCAAGTTGATGTAATTACGGTAATGATTCACTGGCTTCTGGCAACAAAGCAAATGGGATTACGGTAATGACAGCAATATGGCCCAACTATCAGGAGACGATTGACGTTCTCTCCTTCTTCACACCATGTACGGGAACCTAGTGACACTTTTCAGTTTTCAGGAACTGCTGAATGTTTTCTGATATCGTAAATCGTCGTGTAATTATGGTACTCCAAGGTATGCTAGCACAAATGTAAATGTGATACAATCAAATGTCTTTGTACTCACTTGAAATATCTCAAATAGCTTTTGGCAATGAGCATGTTATGTAATATTAGTTTTCAAATGGAGGGAAGGTACCTGTCTGTCTGACTCGCCCCCAGCTTCATCAGCTTTGCTCAGGTAAAAATGTAGCCTGTCCCCATGTTTCTCATTCAGGCTCTCCACAATATTGAGGGTGCGCTTGCACAGTGCCTGACCCATGGGGTCAAAGAAGACCAGGATCAGGTCACAGAGATCACCTGTGAGTGACAGGGGAAAGGACTGTGATACACTACAAACTGATTCTCAACACAAGAGACAACAACAACACAAAAAACAGACTCACCTAACCAGAGGAGAACTTCATCTACATCAAAGGGATACTTCATATCTCCATCCACCAACCCTGGCGAATCAACAAATGTCACCAGGCTGAACCGCTTCTGACGCGATGTGCAGATCTCCGTGCTCAAATACTCTGAAACACCTAGAATTGGAATGAAAGTAGTTACAACAGTGGCTGATGATGATGATGACCAAACATTGTTAACAGCTTTATGTGCACCCTAGCCAGATGGTTCCCAAAAAGCATTCAGTGCACACTGAGTGCAGAACTTCTAGAATAAATGGAAACCACTGCGATTTTAGTTGAAAACCTCACCTTTGAACATTTGTAGAGGCTTGAAGTGTGGATACAAATGAAGGGTGGCATTTCCCTAGAAAGACAAAAATAAACTATTACTGTATTACTGGTTGTTTGTGAACTGCGTGTCATGATCTCTATCAATACTTGAATCACTAAGAAGGATCTTATTTCAGTTCATGACATAGAGCCAGACATATGAGGGAAAAAAATGATCAATAATGGTCAATAATGAGGAATCCGTCTGTGGTCAATGACAGCGTCACTGTATGTGGAATAATTCACTCACTGTCAGTGATTCTCTCTTGCGGCCACTTGTAATGAAACTGAAGCCTTGAGTCTCAATAGCCACTCCGGTGCGCTGGATGTGTTCTTCAACATACCTGAGGAAGCAAAAAGAACATGTGTTTCAAGATGTGCACTTACTGCTGATGTATTTGAAAGAATGATTTCATTAAGACATTTCATCCAAAATGTAAACTGTTATATTCAACTGCAAAACATATATTTACCAGTTAATAAAGGAGCTTTTCCCAGCAGAATGGTTGCCCATCAGCATCACTGTGATCTTCTTCCGAGGTGGCAGCAGCTTCACACCAACAGATTCAGCCACTGTAATCAACCCTGATTCCACCACAGAAAAGTATTTTAATACTTAAAAATCTAAGAATAAAATATAAAACATACCAGATATATAATATCTAACAACCTAAATATTTGAAATAAATAAATATCAAGCAGGTGCTCGGAATTGCCTGGCTGAGTTGCAAGATAGTATACAAATCATTATTGCAAATCTACACAAATAAATAAAAGGCACCTTCATTTGGGTAGTAAACTGACTGCGAGCTTAGCAAAAGTGGGTGGTTGACACGTGTTAAATCTGTAACCAAACTAGTGAACAAGAAGCTGGTAGCAACGTCACCCACACACCCTCATTAGCTAGCTAACGTTTAGCCCCCAGCATCATGGGTAACTAACGAGCTACAGGATGCTCACGGGGCAACTATAGTTAGACGGATTAAGTAGATCTAGGTAATTCCAGGATGCAACCGGAGCAGCAATGCATACTAAAAGCTAACTCACCACTGTCGGGGTCCGTGTACAGTTGATGACAGTCCCGCAAGATGCGCTCATCGCAGGACACACCGCCAGATATCGAATCTGCGTTTGCAGCGCTTCGGCTTTTGAGTTTCCCGGACATGTTTATACAATAACGAAGACAAAAAAATGCACTGTCGAAGTATGTAGAGGTCCACGAATCCTTTAGGCAGCGGGGAACAATGCCAAAGTCTTCGCTTTATTTGAATCACCCCGGTCTGCTGAAACACGGGATGCGGACGTAATTCAGCCACGTCGTCAACTGGAGCGGATTTTGTCGCACAGGCTGTTGGGTAATGTAGTTTGTGAGAAGGGAATGCGCATGCGCCATCTGTACATTCACGGCCCTGCGACATCAAAGCCATAACGACAGAAACAAAATAAAGTAG
>CAAKHB010007606.1:101881-115839 GCA_901007665.1 Aeoliscus strigatus | reverse complement strand
GCTCACTTTTAGTTCTGGTATCGTATTACTTTTACCTGTTCTATGTTCCCATACCTGCATTTCTTTGCAGGGTTATTTTCTTTTCGAATATGAAACTGAAACATAGTATTGGTTAAAAGTATGCTTTTATGGCTGTCGGTGTTGTTGTTTTTTTCTTTTGCTTGTTTTTGTACATGTTCGAAATAAACTATTGTTATAACTTGTTTGCAGTTGCGATAAAAAAGGACATGAAATAGTCAGTGAAATGTTTTGTCCATCCAAGAATGAGAAATAAGTTCATACTTAAAATATGTGGAAAAATATGTACGCATTAACAATTATTTACTTTTATGTTACTCACACTAGATAGCAGATATTACGTTCTCAATGTTAACACACAATTTCATGTTTGTGATTACTTGTTCAGTCTAAGCCCATAAAAATGCATGTGTCAATAATTTAGAGTGATTTGCACAAACTGTATCTGCACAAACAATATGTACTTTCCATAAAAATAATTTCATTCTTCATCCATCACATGGGATTTATTTGAATATGGGTTCAGGAAGCATTAGCCAAAACACACAAGGCAAAGTGAAATCATTTAGAAAGCTGAAGGCCAAGATTACATCATGCAGACTGTCAAATAGTCCGTAGACTGGAGACATCTGAAAGTCTGGAAATACTTCCTGCCAACAAATACTTTAAAGTGCTTCTTCTCAAAATGCACCAGCAGCTTGTAAGTGGTCGGAGTGCGTTCACAGTCTACCAGAGTTGAAAGTGCTTTTGCACTGGTGTTGAGATGGTGCTGTAAGACCTTCTGGTACAAATTAAGAACATCCTCACACAGCTGCTGGTGCCAAACCTATTAAATGTATGTTATGTCATACATTGTTCATGGTGAACTGTTGTGGAGCGTATTTCATTTCCTCTTTCATTCATTCCGCTAATCTGAAACATTCCTGTGGAAAAAAAATTATTTCAAAGCAAAGTCAGAAACATGAGTTTTCTATGGGAAGTAACTTCAAAGCTGCATTGTTGTCTGTTGTTGACCGTGTGCAGATGACAGAGGCATTAGTATGTGTTGGGACACAGAAAAATAATGGAAAAAGTAATTGATGAATCTCCATGTTCACTGTAAAATATGGCTGTCACTTAGTTGGCATGTTATGGAGCGGACATACACCATCTATTAGCTTATAACCCCCGCCGGGCTTCAAATGAATTTATTCACATCTGTAATTGTGTATATTCACATATGTACTGTAATCAAAGTGTAAATCACATCAGCCACAGCTCAGTCACAATCACTGTCCTTAGACAGTCAAATTCATTTTGCAGTACAGCACAGCACAGTCACATTGGCAGCACCTTGAATTGCCCCTCCTTGCAATAGCCCTTTGTGAAAGAGATACTGACCTCAATGGGTCTTAAAAGAAAAAAGGCCAACCTATCAGACCTATAACAGCTTTCAAGTATCTGAAAAATGTTGATTTTGCACCATTTAACAACTGAGCAGCATCTCCTGAGCAGTGCTTCATTTATGTATGACTACATTGAACTTCAGCGTTGAAATATCACATGAGCTGCATGTATTGTATACAAAGGAATACATCAAGGTATAGTTTGTAATTTCACTGCTGCGTACGGTGGCCTAGAAGTACAAAACACAGCATCACTTGAGGCACGGGTCTATCAGGGCTAATTGTATGGGACTGGACCTAACACACATCAATCAAGTCTGTGTTTCATTTATAGGTCGATATTTCATGTACTGGAGAGGTACTTCAAATTCTCTGCTTAAGTCCTGCAAATGTTGCTGTGTTCTGTACCAGAGAATCACTGTACATCAGCCATCCACACAAGTTTAAGTCCTAAATGGAGTCTTAGTACTCTAATTATTACTCCTATGTTTCCTCCATCATGATGTCAGTCTACTGTATTGTCTGCAGCTACCAGTGGGCTTTTCTTTCTTTGGCAACCAGCTCCAGGAAATGAGAATGACTGGCATAGAGCGGGGAGGACGAGTCAACATCCACCCACTTCACTTGTCCAGCGTCATCGCCAGCTTGCAGCGGCAGCTCGTTCACACTGTTGCCTGTAGTAATGAAGAAATGTCATTGCCCTTAAAAAAAACCCAAAAACCCTTGAATCCTCATTTGGCTTATGAATCATAAGGTTTTACAAGCTACCCACAAATGGAGCAGATTCAATGAAATCCCATTTAAGGTGCTGCTATGGTGTAGTTTCAGTCCTACATGTCTGACGCTAATTGTGCTACACTTCATTGGACTGGCGTTTTTTAACCCTTAAAGGTCTGAGGGTATCTTACTGATTTTGACCACTCTTAAACCACTTTAAATAAATTTATTCAGGAACTTGCAACAATCACAAAACCCAAGTGTTTCATATCAAAAAAACTCAAAACAAACTGAGCTCAGATGTACTGATGCTCATGTTTCTCCAAAAGTCTCCAATCTGATTTTGGAAAAAGTTCAAATCTCCTGTGAAACTGATATACCCATGTCTAAGCTTCACAAATGTAGTGGACTATATGAGGAAAATAACAGATAAGTGTAGAAAACGTGTATAAAATGAGATTGTGTAATATGTTTTTTGTATAAATATCTAGATTCAGTAGATGTTCAAACTCTGCAGAGTCATGACTCATATTAGTTAGGAAGATTCATGATCAAGATTCATTTTTGCAATATGTTTCACCACATTTCTCCGGGATGAATTATGTGACAGTGAACTGAGACTCTCTGAGAGGTACAGCGATTCTAGAATGTTCATTAGTTTGTTTTTTCCACCAGTCACATATAGTGAGAGGTCAACGCCATGGATTCCAGACGGTTCACTCTTTCTTACTGACCCTCTTACTCTGTGAACCACAGAGGAGATTTGACAAATTTGACCCGGAACGTATAGATAGTCTCCTGAGTCCCGCGATATCTGAGCATTTTTAAAAGATATTGAAACACGGCGGAGCGTCTGAGGACCTCTGAGGGTGAAATGAGCTTCAGGAATAAATATTGCTTCGATACCTAGGTCATCATGGAAGTTGACAGCGACGGTCTCCATCCAAGCATTGTCAGTATTTCTAGGATCATCCACGTAGCCTTTGTAGACCTGGAAACAAACAAAATATTAATATGAATAATAGTAATTTCAACTGTGGAAGTCCGTCCACTGGTTTTCTCTGTGAACACACGCTGAGGTTTAGTGGTCTGTAACAACAGAAGACATCTTCATCAGTCACAGACCTGAAACCCAGCAGATTTGAGGAGTTTGGTGATGCGTTCATGGACCTTTGCCCTCTCTGATGGTGGCAATGCCAACGAGTTCAGTGCCTCTTCTGAAAACTCCCTCTGCAGTGTGAGGGAAACCTGCTCCCCTGGATCCACCATCCCCTGCCAAACACACAGCACCTTTTGAATCTTGAATTTACTTTTGTTTTGTCCGTAAGGATCCCTCATCGGTGGACGAGACAGCAATGAGACATCTTTTTACTTTTACTGAAAATTAAAAGCAGAAATTAGTCAATGAATACTACTACCACATGTAATTAACTATTATTTATTAATTAAATTAGCAATTTAAAAGTACTTGGTATGCAGTAGTGTTAATCCCTAAAGATGCATGTAGGATTGTTTAAATCTGTAGTTGTTCAAAGTGGAGCCACATCGAGACAAAATGCAGTGATATCAGCATCAGTAGCACTAAACCTCTGGTTTAGGAAGGTGTCCGGGAACGTGAGCATAAAATGTGAAAAAGAACCGTACAAAGCCACCCACCCCTGGAATGGCCCACTCGCCACAGTCTTTTCTCTTGATGGACACAAACTGCAGAATGGGCTTTTTGGAGACTGTGTGAATAATCTTTGCTCCTTTGGCATCAACTTTCCATCTGTCACATGAGAACATTTTATATATTTCTTTCTCCTATAACGTTGTTGCTGTGACAATGCCAATTCCCACACTGTGGAGCAATAATGGATTACGCATCTTTTCTTACCTGGTGACAACTGGGTCTGCTGCATGATTGGGTCCCCATCGTCCCAGCAAACCCCTCCCAGTCAACCCTGTGCGTCCACGAGGGTTTCTAAAGGAGGGAATAATTCAAACAGTAAAACAAATGGAACAATTTTAACTAAAATCAGCTTTAATAAATGATTTTATTGGGACAGACTCCTGCTCTCTCAGTATGTATGTGTGTATGACTTGATGGAACTTAAGTAAATAGATTAAATCTTACGTCTCAGTATCATCATGTTTTTTTCTTCACATAATGCTTGATGTACTGCAGCATATCAGCAGCAAAAGTAAATCTACCAACAACCTGCAATCACTACTTGATGTCTTTCGACATCTTGCATCAAATGATTCTTTGAAATACTTTTGTTAACAAAATGTATCATGTACAGTACGCCTGTAAACTTACAGCGGCTTTCCTTTTTCCACTTTGTAGTTGCCCTCAAAGCTTGTTCTATCCACAGTGCCATCCACAGTATTGAACCGTGGAGAGAAAGCGCTGAAAAACAAGTCAGATGAGTTGACAGAGGGCAAGGTTCGCAGTCAACTACCAGTGGTCGTTTTGAGCCAAACTGATCAAATCAAGTCTGCTGATGCCTCACTGGAGGCATCACTCGCAAAGTTATTTGTGTGTCGTACAACCAAATATCATTTCCACCGACCGTGAACGTACTTGTTGCATCTTGAATTACACCTACTGCTCACCCAATGTCAGGATCTGCCCATACTGGCTTCTTTTCCACCAATGGGTCTGTGTAGCAGATCGGATTGTACTGCAGCCAGTTGTGACTCCAGTCCACCTGGGTATCACTCACAGGGAAGCGCTTGACTTTGGACCCTGGATACTGGGGGCATCTGGACTTCACATGTGGAGCTGCTGAGGATGGCATTGTGATGTAGCCGTTACAATAAGTGATGGTCTGACCGTGTCTAAAAGGATAAGTCAGCGCTGAAGAGGAGACAGCTGGCCTGCAGGAGAAAGAGAGAAATATGAGAGCAATTATTCTGGCAGCAAAAACAAAGTTCAATATTAAATGATAACAAGTGCCTGTACTATGTGTCATAAGCTGTGAATATATAGGACAAGAAGAGAACTGAACACATCATGTGATAACATGGTCTTCTCTCAATAGCATATTACTTTCACAGAAATAATGAGACTCAAAGCACACAGTATATTGAGCGGTCACATTTAACACTGACATAAAAGTAAGTGGTCCATAGAGGCCATAACATAGTGAAAATGAAAAAGCACGTTGTGAAATTTGAATAAACGGAAGTGTAATAAATATAGTCTGTAGTGTAGTGTATACAGTACTGTAAAATGTAATTTATTTCATTTGACCTTCTTTTATTCTATTCTATTGTATCCTTCTGTGGAGTGTTTTGATATCTTTGAGAGTGTTTTATTCTTTACATATTTATATTCTAAGGTCAATGTCTGGCACCTTACACCAAATTCTTGGCATTTAGAATCATACTTGACAATAAAACAGATTCTGATGCGGGATAATAAAAGAGTAAGAAAGAAATTCATTAAAAACACAATGCCACATACACATATGTCAGACTATTCCTTATCCATTATCCATTTAATATAAATCTCATTTTTCATTACAAATTCTTTAGCTGCATATTGTTTGGCGCAAAGTATCTAAGTCAGACTTTTTTTAAACAGAAATTGAAACTTCTCTACAAGTCAAACAGCTATTAGCTTCTAGCTAAGTCTTGGCTGGTGTTAGTACCTGATGCAGAAGACACAAGGGAATCCGAAAAGAGCAAGAGCCAGACGGATCGGACGGGTCCAGTTCAGTCGCAGGGAGGACTGAAGCATTTCCTTCCCCGAACAGTCAGGACTAGTTCAGGGCCAGGTCAGCACAGAAGCAGCCGCAGCTTGCAACAGAGCGTAACCAGGAAGTGTCCATACGCGGTGACGTCATTAAATGGGTGCGGCTACAGTTTCCATAGCGATCAATCTACCTCGCTGTAATTCGTTCAAATAAATTAAATCTGAACCATTTGAAGGTGGTACACGTTCAGTGACCGTGTAATTTACGGGAAAATTCGCGGAATTTGTACAGTAAAAAAAAGTAAAGTATATAATACGTTTTAAATGCGCACAGAACAAACATTTCTAACAGCTATGCTACTGCAGCAAATGCCATTATTTTTGTAATAATATGAATAAGTACACGGAAGTTCGTAGTTTACAAATGTAGGTGGCATCAAAGACGACTGAAGGCAATGTTACTTCTTGAAAAAAACAAACGCTTTATATTTTGTTACGTCCGTGAGCACACAAATAGGCTATTTTAGTGCGAAACTGTGCAAAATACTTCAGCACGCCCACTCTTAGCTGGTGCGTGTTTATTTTGTTTATTACGCTTGTTTCATCGTAACCCTGAAGCTGAACGGGCGGTGCCTCCACGATGAGTAGTTGCCAAATGTCGCAACTCCGCCCAAACAAGTCATCTCGGTGAACAATTCTAACGCTTCTGTACTACCGTAGTTTGGCACGCGCATTTACGCACGACGCTCCGACCAAATCCTAGCTCGCGCACGAAATCCGTTTACACTCCGGTGGTGGAGAGGCCTTGTCGAGTCACATCGCTCCGTCAGTTAATCAGCAGTCAGCTCGGTGAACGTCTCGGTTCTAACCTCGCTGAGAGTGGCTGCGGTCCGTGAGACATTCTGACAGTGCAGCAGGAGCGGCTAGGAGAGGAAGAATGGCGGATTCGAGCAGCGCCGCAGCGGTCGGGGCCGCAGGCTCCAACCCCGCTGCTGCTGCCGGGGCGGCGGGCACTGTTGCGCATGAGGGAGCGCCGGGGGCTGCGGGAGCCAAACCTGCGGCTGAGTCTGTCAAGGGTCAGATATTTGACGTGGGCCCCCGCTACACCAACTTGTCTTACATCGGGGAGGGGGCGTACGGAATGGTGTGGTGAGTGGAGCTCTCCTCAGTGTTACCGTAGTACTTCAATCAAAGCGCCGGCTAACAAAAAACTGTGTTCTCTCCCCCGGTAAATAACGTTACTGGCCGACAGGTGTTGTTTGTTGCTTATGTTAACCAGTCGGTAAACGTGGACCCAGTCACGACGTTCATGTTAAAACAAAGGTCCAATATGGACACAAACCCAGAGCAGAGTATTTTTGTGGTTAGCGGGTTAGCCAACTAGCTACAGGCGTGGCTATGAGCTTTACAGGAAACAAGATCAGGAGTGATTGCGCACAACGTAGTTGTCTTTCTCACGGTGAATCTCGGCTGGGATCACGTGACTGCTCATTTAAGCCCCGTTTACTCATTTTACACTCCTGACAGTTCCACTGAACGATCCGCGTGCAGCAAATGCGGCTGTAGACGACATCAATCGGATTTACTAGTTTGTTCAGAGGCCTTTCCCCTGCTCCTGTTATCTTTGTATGTGATCCACAGTCTTGTGCGGGCATGTTGAACAACCCTGTTGCACTTGACATCACTGCCAAGTCCTTGCTGTGTCTGTTTACACAACGGGAGCGTAGACATCTGGGTCCTGTCCATCAGAACAGCCTGAACATCTCCAACAACAGGAGTGGAGAACATCATCCTGCCCCTTTTGCACCATTTGATATTTGTAAACACTGTCAACACCCACTGGGTGTTACACCAGATGAGAAGTAATAACTTGTATGACTCAGCTTCGGGAGTGTGTGTGTGTGTTGTTCATTATACTCCATGTTGACAGACCTCCAGGCTCCACCACAGCATGTGAACAGTTTTATGTTGCATGTTGTGCAGTAAGGAATATGTTATGTCGGGGAGTGTGTGCATTTATGTAAAACTAGTACCAGTAAATTCAAGGGGTTGCGGTGAAATGCTGAAATGTACCATTCTCAACGTATGCTCTACACCTACACCTCATGGACACTGCTGCTGCTTCACTGTTGTAGGTGGAGCAGGTAAACGCCTACTGAAGTTCACAACAGAGATATCCGAGATCTGCAAAGATACTCGGGTCACATGTGCATCTCCTGCAGTGGACGCCCTGTTCTAGCCTGTGATCCAGTGTCTTGATTTCGTCACTGTGAATGAATTGTGTAATACAAGATCTGATTTGCGCTGTTTTTTTTTTTTTCCCTACACCCAGCTCTGCGCAGGACAACATGACAAACCAGCGTGTAGCCATCAAGAAAATCAGCCCCTTTGAGCACCAGACGTACTGCCAGCGCACACTGAGAGAAATCAAGATCCTGCTGCGTTTCCACCATGAGAACATCATTGGTATCAACGACATTCTCAGGGCACGGCACATTGACAACATGCGAGATGTGTATCCTTTGAAGCTTCTTGTTCATGCACACACTTCTTGCTCCCCTCAAATTAGTTTTCTCCAAACATACACAAAGAAATTACTCAGCTGATTCTGCCGTCGTCACACTGCAACCTGCTGTTTAGTGTATAGAACTTAAGCGTTGGAACTGACACGGACACTGTGTCATACGCAAGGCTGAGCGTTTGTACTTCTGTGTCTGTCTATCTGCGTCGCTCTGCATTGAGTCTTGCTGCCGTGTTTCCGTTTTTTTCAGTGTTTTCTTTTCTTTACTTCACTTCAATATTGACTGAAAGGGAATGACTCTTGTTACCGCAGTACTTTTCCACTCACAAATGGCCTTTTGGATGATTGTATTTTCATGGCAAACGAACTGTTGCTCTGAGAGCTGGGGAAGTCATGTGACACAAAAAGTCCAATCATAGCTGTTGCCATCTGCCATCATAGTACACATATTTACATCTATTTTCATTTCTGGAGTGGTGCATGTTAGGCTATGCTGTACCCCACCGCAATACCCTATGCAACAATATGAAACAAAATAAGGTGCAGCCGCTTGATCTTGAATTTTTTGGTTCCCTTCTCAATCAGTCCCTTGAATTACGTAGTCTGCTATTATCAATCCTGGGATATGTAGGTGTGTGTGTTGGATTTTTTTGACAGCTGTTCATCCAATTTAGTTCATACTTGGCAGGTATATGTTCCTGTGAAGTGAAATCTGAAGTCGTGTGGATGAGCAGTGCTCATATTTTGCTGTCTACTCTAGAATGCAGGTGGTCGCTAATTTTCAGAGGGAGCTTGTCCAACAACAGCACCGTGGAGATGATGGCTCCATGTGAAGTTGTTCCATTATCTATTCTCTCACCACAACTGTTATGCTCCACAAATGTCTCTTAATAGTCAAGTTTTAGTTTGTTTATCAGTGCTGGATTTACAGTATTGTAGAATTAATTTTTTTAATCATTTAAATTGATTGGTGTCTGTCAGAGGGGGCAGTGAGTCATTGAATCAACTCTTGTTCTACAGAACTAATTTGTATTCGCATAAATTGAAGGAAATGTGCAATTGAAACAATGTTATATTTGCAGGACGTTCACTGCCTGTGCACTTTTCTAAGTGCCTGTTTAATCTCAGTGTGGCTGTGAAGGGAGAAACATTGCACATCAGGGCCTCTTGTGTCAAAAACATACTTTCATTGTGCTCCAGACGCCTTGCTCTGTAGGAAAGGAGCAAATGTTTTGGCTCTGTCTGTTTTTAGCATTGAATGGACAATGATTCTCAGCTCCCTATCAACCCTGTAAACAAAGGATGATTCAGTTTCTTTTGTGGGGTCGTGTATGTTTGTTTGTTTCTCAAAATGCTAGTGTCGTCCTTTGACCTTTATGCGATCCAGCTACATCGTTCAAACTCTGATGGAGACGGATCTGTACAAGCTGCTGAAGACCCAGAGGCTGAGCAACGACCACGTCTGCTACTTCCTCTACCAGATCCTCCGAGGCCTCAAGTACATCCACTCAGCCAACGTGTTGCACCGCGACCTCAAGCCCTCAAACCTGCTCATCAACACCACCTGCGACCTCAAGGTCAGCATCATCCATAGGCCCCCTGCAGCGCCTGCACCCTCCCCCACACGTCAAATTAAATATCAGCGTTCTCTATACAAGACTGTCATGTTTTTCAGAATTTTGGCAAAGACTCAGTACGAAAGCACTGCTGTGATGTGACATCTGAAGTGAGGATGACGAGTGAAGCAGCACAGATTTGTGTAGGCAGCTGTGACAGTCGATCCAAGAACTGACTTCATTGTTACAAAGATTAATAATAGGGTGTTTACAGACAAGTTAAATGTATGCCACAGACGCTCAATAGTTCAACTTTTGCGGCTGCAGGCATTGGTCAACAGTGGCCTAATTTATAGCTAATAAATTAAAGTAGAAGCCTTTCCGGCGTTGTTTCTCGTAAAAATGAGTCAGCGAGGCTCTTCCCTGCTATTCGTTGTTAGGCAGCGCCCGAGCACACTTGTGGACTCTTGTCAGCCAAACATCAATCCCTGGATTAGTTGATCATGTGGGAGGAGGAAAACAAAAGCAGCACACATACACAAATTCTACTGTCAGGCCCAAAGAAAGCCATAAGTCTCAGTAATCACAGACTGACTGACTGAATGGTGTATTGATATCTTGTTAAGCGTGTTCATTTTGTGTGCAATGATTTCGTTTTTGATGCATATTCCTTGAAACATTTCGGATTTTGAATTTCTCGTTGAAGTTGTCTGCTCCTCGGAGCTCAACAGGCCAAACAAACGCCCCCTGAGAAAAACACTCAGAGAGCACTGACCTCCGCCAAGCAGCTCATTTCCACCCACTATTATTCATTTGATCTACTCTGGTGTATTCATTGATCATCAACACATGCCTTTGTAAACAATAGTCAGCCTTTGGGTTAACAGCCAGTAGTGCTAACCACTGTCCCACAGAGACAGTCCACGGCTGCTATTGGAGTTACATACACATATGCTGAAAATGTGTCAGAATCTTCAACAGATTCCTGGATCCAGGTGGTTCAGGACACTACCAACGTTTAATAATCTGTTCCTGGTCCCATTGTCAGCATTTCTTGAAAACTTCATTAAAAACGTTTTGAGTTATTTTGCAAACAGACAAATACACAGGTAAATGCTGGAAACAAATGTTACCTCCTTGGCATAGGCACGGTAATAAATACAATTAATAAAATACAATCCAATTTGATTTACAGAGAAAAATGTGAACGAGGAACCATTACTGTTGATTGAAGTCCAGTAAAAGTCTGTAGACTCGAGGAATGATTTGTTCAAATGACAAACACTGTGATGGCTCTTTGCGCTGTCCCCAGATCTGTGACTTTGGTCTGGCGCGAATAGCCGACCCAGAGCACGACCACACAGGGTTCTTGACTGAGTACGTGGCTACGCGTTGGTACAGGGCTCCAGAAATCATGCTCAACTCTAAGGTAACACGTGTTTGCCTCCGTCTGCTCCAAATCCGTCAGGCTGTTTGCTAACTGTGGAACTGTTTGTCCCTCAGGGCTACTCCAAGTCCATCGACATCTGGTCAGTGGGCTGCATCTTGGCTGAGATGTTGTCCAACAAGCCCATCTTCCCTGGGAAGCACTATTTGGACCAGCTCAACCACATACTGGGTGAGATGGCGTGTTCCTCCTCAGTGAGTCTGAATGGAACGAGTGGACATACTAAGTGTTTTCACCTCCATCTTCTGCCCAGGTGTCCTGGGCTCTCCATCTCAAGAAGATCTGAACTGCATCATCAACATGAAAGCACGCAACTATCTGCAGTCGCTGCCAGAGAAACCCAAGATCCCCTGGGAAAAGCTTTTCTACAAGGCTGATTCGAAAGGTACAAACCTTGACCTGCTGATGAATAGACAAACAGAGGCAGTAGTAATCACATCCCCGTGACTAGGTCTATTTTATTCATGGTTTTATTTTATGTTGAGCACAAAATTACGATCAGAGAATCTTAAAATTGTGCAGTTAATTAATATTAATGTCTTGGTTGTTTTTAAATGTCTTCCTACCCTGAAAAAGTGAGTAACATAACAAAGCAAGTGTGAAAATGTGTAATATTTCTAACTGGTGGGCATTAAAGGTACAGTATGCTGTACGGTTTTTGAACGGAGAAACAGTAGCCGATGTTTCTCGCAGCCATTGTGTGAGGACTAAGTGACGTAGTATGAACACGCTTGTCACCTTGTCCATGGACAGGAATGTTTTCCTGAGTCATGTGGCACCAGGCAGTGTTGTACTTTAACCTGAAGACAAAAAAACTCACATAATCCCTCGCTGCTTCACAACACCACCAAGTCTGTTTTGTCTGACAGACCCTGAAATACTTCATGTACTAACCTTTAAATTTGTCTCATTAAAGCTCTTGACCTGCTGGGGCGCATGCTGACCTTCAACCCCATCAAGCGCATCAGCGTGGAGGAGGCCTTGGCTCATCCTTACCTGGAGCAGTACTACGACCCCACGGATGAGGTACGCACACACACGGAGCGAGTCATTGTGTTCTCATTGGTCTGTGACGTCACATGAAGGAACCTGCTGGTCGATGGTCGGATCAGTACGGGTTACACGCCATTGTGCACTTTTACGCTTGTTTGCGCTGCTTGCGAGGAACAAATGCTTTCAGCCAAGTCATCAGAAGGGCTTAGTCACGCCAGGATTTCTTTGTGCGTGTTTTTGCTTTGTGCCTGAGAATCTTCTTAGCTGCGCTCGGAATGCAGTTGGTGTCAAAGTTGCGGTCGAGCTTGAGAGAAGTTGAAGAACGTAATCACATTTCTGTACCACTGCACATTTCTCTTCCTGTTTATTTCCTGTCTATGTCAATGTCGTGTTTCTGTTTGATCATTTAAATTGTATTGTTTCAAATGTTTCTGCAGCCGGTAGCAGAGGAGCCCTTCACGTTCACTATGGAACTGGACGACCTGCCCAAGGAGAAGCTGAAGGAACTGATCTTTGAGGAAACTGCCCGTTTCCAGGAAAATTACCAGGGCTCCTGAGACACACAGGTACATTCAAGCTTTGACAGAATTACAGATGTTCAGTTTGTTTTGGAGAATTTGTCACAGAAAGCTCTGCTTTCACGTTGTTTACTGGTCATCATGTCTATCAAATGATTCCTGCCTAAAGGAACCAGTCCAACGATTTAAAGATTCCACCTCAAGTTTGTGATGTAAGACCACTAGGTGGAGATGGTGTGCTTCGTTCACTCATTCACACACACACACACACACACACACACACACACACACACCCTCACAGGAGTGACACTTCAACCCTTCACGTGACTTCAAGGATCACAGGAGACAGCTTCTTGTTTCCACATCCCTTATGAGGGATGAACCTACTCAGGATGGTTCATCACTTTTTTTTGAGTAAACTGACGTGACGCATTTTAGTGAAAAGGATGAAAGAGGAAATACATTGCTGCCAACTCGTCAAATTACCCAGACCAGAGCAAACAAACAGGTGTGACAGCAGCCTGAGAGTCAAACCTCATCACAGATGTTTAGAACGTGACAAAACACAAAACTATTGAGTTCAGAAAGTAAATGTGACTGTATATATTTACTCATTCAATCTTTTTTTTTTTTTTGTCTTTCAGCCCAAACAGTGTCGAAGCCACCCAGAAGCTAGAAGACCCCCAACCGACACGTTAAAAAAACACAAGAAAAGTGCATCTTCAAGAAACCGACAAAAAAAGAGGAAAACTTAAAACCATTAACTGCTTTATCTTTGCATTCCTCCTGCAAGAGAGCTCCGTTTGACGTTTGCTTTGAGTGCTTTGGGCTCGTGGTGTCTCTTGTTCTCTTTCTGTTGGTCCCCTCCTCACCACACCGCTCATGTTTGCTTCATTTTCCTCCTTGGTGTCCTGGCTCATCCCGTTGCCTAGACACCTCCTGTCTGACTGTGCCCCCACCACCCCCCACACCCCACCCTTGCCCATATAAACTCCTACCACTGTATTAACACCATAACTCACTTGTCTTGCTACATGTAAACTAGAACCTGAAAAATTGAGGGCTAAAAGAACGGGGATCGGGTGTATGTATATACAAAAAAATAGTTGTCCCCCCCCCCC
>CAAKHB010007606.1:60435-95788 GCA_901007665.1 Aeoliscus strigatus | reverse complement strand
AGCGGTGCAGACAGGAAGTTTGCTCTGCTGGAGGATGTGTTCAAAGGGTTCCCAGAGATCCCTGTGAGCATTGAGATTAAAGAGAAAAACATCCAGCTGATAGAAAAGGTAACACAACTTCACACACACACACAAACTTCAACATCTCTCTAAATATGGCCACTTGTTTTTTTTTTCAAAGAACTGTGTGTCAAATATTTTCATCAAAATCCTGCTTGATAGGTGTTCTCGATGTTTAAAGCTTTGTATTATTACAAAATAATATTCATAATAATGAGAGCAACATGAAGATTTTGTAAAAAGGGTGGATAGCTATATTTCTGCTGTGTGAAATTCGTCCAAGATGTCCCTAAAGTCTACCTGATGGCATGAAGCTGATTCTTCCAGAGAGGTGTGCTCCTTGAGAAGGTCCTGGCACAGAAGCCAGAGCGGTGTGTGCGTCTGTCTGTTCCATATTAACTTGCACTGCTTGTCTCTCGTGTGTCTCCAGGTGTCTGAGCTGGTCAAACGCTACCACAGGGAGGACATCACTGTGTGGGCGTCTGTGAGCGCCAGCGTCATGAAGGAGTGTCGCAGAACGGTACAAACAGTCCACATGACGCAAAACTGCTCACAAGAACCAGGACAGTTACAGCAGCTTTACTGATGATCGATGAAACTGGATGTCATAGCAACATGTTCCCATAGATACTGCTGCCTCTTGTGTTCAGCATTTTCACCACTGTCTATCTGTCTCTCTCTCCCTCCCTCTGTCTGTCTGTCTGTCTCTCCTTCTAGAACCGTTCCATGCCGTACAGTTTCACCATGCGCCGCGGCATTCTGCTGCTGCTCCTCTTCTACAGCGGCCTGCTGCCATTTGTGCCGCTGGGAGAGAGTTTGCTTCAGTTCTACCTGCCGCGGATATTCAACAGGTGTCTGCACGTGTGTTCACACACATTCACATCACAATGACATTTGTTCAATGTCATTTGTTGTGTGTGTGTGTGTGTGTGTGTGTGTGTGTGTGTGTGTCTGTGCGTGTGTATGCGTGCGTGCTGCAGGACGTTCATTCCTGACCAGCCCATCCTGAGGAACAGACTGGTCGTCTCTTTGTTGGAAAAGTGAGTCGAGTTCAAAGAAGATTTTCTTTTTCAACTCCAACTCATTTTTTTCCCCTTAAATACTCAACAAATTGCAGTCTTATATACACGGATAATTGAAATAACGATAAAACGTGGTGAGGAATAGCAGACAGAGTACTTACAGTGTAGAAATAAAAATAATACAATTGAAAATATATCTGAAAGAGGAGTTTAGTCAGTTTGGCTGCTCTCCCCATCAGTTTTGCACTGAATTATTCGTGAATTTTATTTTACTTTGCAAATAATCACAGTTTTAATAGATGTGATTGGTGTCATTCCAGAGTGACTATGAGGAGGAGTCTCTTTGAACATCTTGCAGCTCGAGGAATTCAGGTATGAAATCAATATGTATATTATCTATCCAGATTTCAACGTACTTCTGCACTGGACGGAAATCGTAATGTTTTATTTGCTGCTGGCGAAAACAACCACAGGGACACATGAGTTTAGGAGATGGTACAGCTGTGACTAAATATTCACTATGTATGTCAATTTGAGTGTGTAAAGTACTCTGTATTGGCATGTATATGTAGGTACCAGACACCAGGGATCCACATCCAGCCGACCTGTGTAAATGTGTAAAATGAAAAGAAATAAAAACTTTTAAAAAAGTAAACAATTCAGATATTTATTCCCAAATTCAACACAGAGACTTGATCTTGTTGCTGCACATGTCCTCATCACCTGCAGGTTTGAATTCAACCCAAGGACTTAATGTGGAACATTCTGCATAACTCAGCCAACAAAACTCACACACATCCACTGTGTGTGTCCTTATCCCGTCGCCACCATGCCGATATGAGTAATCTCTGCAGGGATGAGCTCATCTTCGTCGAGAGCTCGCCAAATAGTTTTTGCATGAAAACAATTTGAGTCATACGCAATCACTCCTTATCAGCTCATCTGAGCGCAGGATCACATAACTCTGACAGAAATCTAATCAAACAACTTTAAGGGTTCATATGTTTGAGTTCAGTTTACCAGTAACCCTGAAGTGAGTAAAATTGAGTTTTTGTAATTTTAAACTCAGAATTTTCACTCAGCCTGCTTTGTGAAATCACTATCACCTCAAAAAGCACAGTTCTTTAAATCCTCATGAATAAAACCCAAAGAAATCCTCAAATTCTACCCTAATGATTCATCATATATGTGATATACTGTGATGAGACATCAGAATCAGAATCTGTTGTACTGTACATGTAAGGTGCCGCTGAACATAGAAAAAAGAATATTAAAAGAAAATAAAACTGGAGAGATAATAAAATAAAATAAAATAAAATAAAATAAAATAAAATAAAATAAAGTAACACAGCAAAACAAAGACAGATGTCTGTCAAACACACACACACACACACACACACACACACTTGTATACATACATGCATGCAATATGTGGGCGTATTTTAATGCTCTTGACTCTTGCAGGTGCATTTGTTTGTGTGCAATAAGGACGAGGACATACAGGCAGCGTTGGATGTGGGGGCCACAGGGGTGATGAGTGACTACCCCTCTCTTCTGTCCAGCTACTTCAGCAGGGACAGAAGTCACAAGTGACCTCCTCCACACATGTCCACTCAAGGCACCTCAGAAACTATTACAAAGTTACAGAACGTTGACTGAAAGAGAGAATTCAAGAGGTGCAAGGAACACATTTCAGTCTTGAGTTCTCAAGACATAATCATTGTTGATAGATTTAGTGATTTGTGGTGTGACTGACTCGTTACACCACTGTAGAGTTAAACCTGCTGGACCATGTGGCTGAAAAATCATTTCATAGTACAAAGTTCTTCTTGTCAATACTGTATGATGCCATTCTTTATTGGACTGGGACAATTTATCTTCATATACAATATCTGTATATTGAAATCCCTGAGTTCTGAAATGAGGAATACTATTTTATTTTCACATAAACTGACACCATCTATACTGTAACAGAGCTGTAAGATCCATGGATGTGTCATTATCAGAGGGTTTTCATGTGCAGTTGACCTCACCTGTGTCCTCGTTTCATGCGGCTGTGGTCAAAGTCCAGGCAACGCCACTGTGGTACTTATCAACCACCCTCAGGGAAAACAAAGGCTGGATTCTTCTGACCTGGTTGGCTGTGACAAGTGGAATATAAGTAGATCAAGGCTCATACAGGGGATGCAAACATCAGGGCCCTAGTTTGTTAATTCTGTGGTCTCTTGTGATATTTACAAAAAGTAGTTTTGTTGTTTCCAAGCGGCATCGGTCTCACGCAGAATACCTCTGCATGTAATTCAAACACACTACCTCAGCAGTGTCGGTATGATGGGTGTATGATGGAAAAATTCAATAAACATTTCCAAACATTTCAAAGGTGTCCTATTCCCATTAAAGTACGTCCATCTATCTATCTGTCTGTCTGTCTATTTATCTATTCATTCCTATCCAGTAGTATTTAATATTTCTTTTTCTCAATCTCATCACCTGAGGACAAATATTTGCTCCAGTTCCAGCTGGTCAGTCACTGTTTAGTCTCAAGTGACAGACTTCTATCCCAGTCTACAGCAGGAAGTGATAAGAGCCCACTAATAACAACAAGCATGCGTGTCACTCAAACAGAGCTCACGTGAAGTCCCATCTGATTGGTTGACCCACATTCTCTGCGTCATTCCGCCGCCATCATTGGTCAACGGCCGTTTGTTTTGCCCGCCTACACTTCCTCCTCTGCGTGTTTTCATAAACAAACCACATTTTTTCCTCCTGCCGCGGGGTCGTCGCTTCAGAAACCTGGTCTGCTCGCCAACATTGTCCTGCTTTCTCTAAACTGAGGCCGCAGTTAGAGATTGGAAGCTGGTTAAACAAAGAAAAAAAGAAGAAGAAGAAAGAAACGCGGGTGAGCAGAGGGGTTGCAGAGATCCAGAGCCTGTCTGTGTATTGTCCGCAGCATCAACGCGTGGTCGACTGCCGGACCGAGCTAAGACGAACAGACCTGCTGTAAACGGATGGTTTTCGTGTGTCAGGCTGCGCAGACTGTGTGAAGAGCCTCTCTGTGTGTACAGGTGGGTCGAGTAGCCTCAGTACCAGTCCGCATCCGAGCTACGTGTTGTTGTGTCTGCGCGCCTAGCAAAGCATGCTAACAACACGCAAGCTAGGTCGGTGAGCTAGCATCCGGATTCTTGCCTGTTCGGGTCGTTTAAAAACAATCATGTACCGAATGACAGTTGGAGGACAATGATGACCGAGAATCGGTCAGATTCGCCCAGAGCATGAAAGTAGGTTTCATCATGATGGAGCAGGAGGAGGCTGGAGGGGAACGATTGTTTGTGGTCACAAACCAGGAAGCGAGAAGCCTGTGGGATACGCATGTCAGCTAACTGTGGCTGCACCAGTCCATTCAGAGTGGGTCCAACCATGTTTGGACAAATGCACTGACGACGTCAGAAATATATTATTAGAATTAATGTGTTGCAAAAGAACGATTTACCAGAAATGCAGAGAAACATGCACATGTTGTTATGATAAAGAATATTCTGGAAACTTTTTTGTACTTATAAAACCACCTCTGGTAAATCATTCAGTGTCATTTGGGCTGAAAAATAAAAAAGTCTGGATCATTTCTTTTTTATAATGGAGGTTAGGACGTGTAAAGTCAAAGTCAAACATTAAGAGATGAGAACGCCTTAAATACATTGTCAGGTCAGATTCATAATTTAATAAATTCATAAGTATCATTTGTATTGTTTTTTATTTCAGATGACAAAATGCCTCTTTTTGGAAAAACTCAGATTTCTTTTTCAATTAGTACATTACATGGATTTATATAGGAGAGATGAATGAATTTGCGACACAAATTTGCAATTGTCTTAAGTCTTTTTTTGTACAGTCTGATCTCTGTGTCGTTGTCACAGCATTGCGATGATCACTTTATTTACAAGTGATTCATGTTATTGATGAGGTTAATCAAATGAAAACAACCCCCGCCCCCCCCCAGCCTAATCAGCACCTTGATCTGTCTGGTCACACTAGGACTCTCATTCCAAACAGATGCACAACAACTAGTGACCATCTTGCATCCAATTGCCCTCCTCTTCCTCAGACATGGTGAAGTTGACCAAGGCCAAGACGTTCCAGGCCTACCTGGACTCCTGCCACCGTCGCTACAGCTGCGTGCACTGCCGCGCCCATCTAGCCAACCATGACGATCTTATCTCCAAGGTCAGCTGCCACCCTGTTGTTTTTGTAAATAATTCAATTAGATGGATTGTTGAAACACTCATGCCTCTATGAAGAATGGAGACCATAACACACCCCTTTCTTACCAAGATTAGAGAAACTGGTTCAAATGGACTGACACACAACATATACTGTAAATAGATGAGATGAGGGAAAAAAAGATTTTCCTGATTTCAGGATTGCGGACAAACTGATATGAAATATTTGAAACTGAAAAGACATTTGATCTGATTACTCCACTAAACCTGCTTTGTGAGACTGATTTGTGACCCATTTTGTTAACGAGGCAAATGTCCAAGGTTTGACTTTCTCTTTCCTCTTTGTCTCCTAGTCGTTCCAAGGCAGTCAGGGCCGGGCTTATCTCTTCAACTCCGTGTGAGTATTGTTTGTTCAGTCACTAATTCCAGAATTCAATTTCTGAGAAACATCTTCATAGGTTGCTGGTTCAACGAGAACCAATAGTCTGGTTCTCTCTGGGTGACAAATTCCCAGTATCACACGTGTTGACACAAACTGCACTGTCAACAGCTAATTTGAATTTGTTGAGAGTGGACTTTGAAGTTTATCTGTGCTCCCTGCTGGTTTAGTAGGTCAGACACACACCCACGTACACAGAGGCACTGACTGTATGATGCATCAATTTAAACTAATATTTGTGAAACATACATGGTTTCATGATTTTTTTCCCCTTGCATAAATGAGTTTATTAGATGCAGAAAAATTGTGTGTGAGTGGTTGGTGGATTACTCGTTCTGTTTTCAGGGTGAACATTGGCTGCGGCCCTGCAGAGGAGAGGCTGCTGCTCACCGGACTGCACGCAGTGGCTGACATCTACTGTGAAAACTGTCACACCACGCTGGGCTGGAAATATGTGAGTACGCACACCTGCCACAATGATGACAGCTTATTTAGGAGGGAACATGATTATGTGCCCAAAAAAGGTCTTGACTTGTCAAGCAGCCCCATCCAAGGACAGTAATATAATAACAGTTAAAAACACAAGTACAATTATAGTACTGATTATTAAAATAAGAATTGAATAGTGAACGTATTCTTCTTTGCCGTATTACCTTCTTGCTTGGCTGGAGCTGCTGAAATGATATCCTAGAGATAGATAACATTATTATTATTATTATTATTATTATGCAGACATACAAATAGACAATTGACAGATTAGGAGTTATAGGTGGGAATCACCACAGAATATGATATCACAACACTTGTATGTCCCCAAAGTAAAGAAATCAGTTTCATCCAATAAAACTTTTTGAGCCCCAAAAATGTGTAGTTTCATATTTCAACTGAAATGCAATAAAATGCCCTCCATTTATGTACTTTGAGCAGCCTTTCTATTTGTCCGTGTTGCAGGAACAAGCATTCGAACTGAGTCAGAAGTACAAGGAGGGGAAGTATATCATCGAGCTGTCCCACATGATAAAGGACAACGGCTGGGACTGAGAGGGAAGCAGTCGCCTTTCGTCATGACTTTTTCCAAAAGTTGCATCCCCTTGACTTAGCAGGGTTCCAGTGTAGCTTCCTCATCTCACCTACGAGCCATCGCTTAGCCACACTTTTCACTTTGTTATGGCTTTGCCGAGAATAGCATGTGATGCCTTGTCTTTTTCCGTTCTTCGTGTTTTACCAGCGACCACAACAACACAATTGCTGACGTTGCAGTTCCAATGGCTAGTTGTGCTGGGGCATGGAGTGAATGAGCATAGGGTTTGTGTGTGAAGCACTGGGAGATGTAGTCGCACAGGCACGTGGGTTTGACCGATCAGACCCTGATCCACTGCCACAACTATTGCACGGTGGTAGTTCAATATATGACTTGGTATTTGGGGGTTCTTTTTTTGAGTTTAAATGTGCACACATAGTTATATCTCCCAGCCAGACTGAGTTAAGCCTGAGATAAGACAAGTGACTTGTTTTTATAATCTCCTTCAGTGAAATTCTATTTGTTTTTTAAGGTAAAATCAGTATCATGATTTTGACAAAAACAATCAGGGTGATGATGTTCAAGTACCCAAAAGTATCCTGCAAGAAAGTTTAAAGCTGGTCTACATCTTGTTTGTGGGTATACATTTTAGTGTGAGAAAAGGTGTGTGTGTGTGTGTATGTTTACTTGTACTTCTAACTTCCTGAGGACCATTTTGAGTTGTAGATTTTGGACATTTTGGGCTGGACCTCATGTTCTGACACGACTCCAGAGTGGTTAAAGTTGGATATAAAGTAAGAACCGACTTTGTACGCACGGAGTGTTGCTAGAAAACAAATCATGTGAATGTTTGTCCTCATAAGGATAGAAGTACGTGCGCGTGTGTGTGTGTGTGTGCGTGCGCGCGCGCGCCAATGAAGTTGGACAATGTCGAGTAGCATTAGTCTGGGGTTCATGTCCAGTTTCATTGCATAGCTGAGAAATCCACTTCTACTTACTGCTGAGCTCTATCCTACATGTGAGCTGCCCTTAAACAGACATTTATCAAACCTGTTAGAGCAACGTGTGATTAGACTTATGTAGCATATTTATGGTGATTTTTTTTTTTATGTTTGCTTCTTTCATTAAAGTGTATCATTTTAACCTGATCTTTCATTAAATACAATGCGTCGGTACTGGGTGGTGCTGTTTCTCTCATTCGGTCTCAAAGTTTCTCCTCGTGAATGTTATGAATGACAACCTCTTTAATTCAAAAGGGAGAAAGACCCATGACAGGGTGATCAGGCTAGTCAGTACATTAGCCAGCAGATGGTGATGTTGGTTGTATCAGTGCAGTGCAACGCTGCAGGTCTGTAACGTTTTAAAATAATAAATGAATCAGGAGAAATTATGTAAATCATAGTTTCAGGTTGATTTCAGGATCCATTTAGAAACTCTGAAGAAACATTTTTTTCTGAGATACTTGCTCAAGTGTGCTGTACTGGTTACTCTAACAGCAGCATGTCATACCACTTTTGATTACAACGAAAAATAGTGATGGTTAAAACATAGATACGACTATGGAATCACCAGGTCCTGTGAAAACTGCCCCTGCGGTCATCCTGCTGACAGCAGAGCGGAGCGGAATCGAATGAAGAAAGAGGGAAGTATATTCAACAGAGCGAGGTCACATGAATGACCTTTGACCAGAGCTGTGTTTTCCTGGCGGGATGGAGCGGCCTTGACAGTCATGTGTATGCAGCACATTTTCCTCTTTCCTTGCTCAAACATCTGTTGAACAAGCACAGATTTTAGGTTTTCTATTCAAACATTGTAACGGACAATGAAATTTGTTTCAAAAGCACTTTTGATACTAATGTGGAAATAGTGCTTGATAGTATCTGATAATATACCTATTACCTCATAACATTCCAAGAAGTAGCTGTAGTGAAAAATGATTTTTAAAAAAAATATATTTTGTTCATCCCACATCCCACCACCATAAAGACAAGTGAACTAACAAAAACATTACAAAATACACTTCTGCTTAGATGTAGAAGAATGAAAACAATCACATCATTTAAAAATATGTGAAATGTACCTTTGACCTACACATTTTAATTTGACAATGTCACTGTGACAGAGGCTTCCCCCGACCATCAGTCCAGGTTGGGTCCCCCGGTTAGTTAGGTAGGGTAGGTCGGTAGATATTTATATCCTTTCATTGCCATGATGAAACAGGATCAGATGGCTTATTGACAGAATGGATAATTGTAAGCTTTTGACAACATTTAGATACATCACTATTTATTGTTTGTGTCTGTGCTTTACTGTATCGTGTATTCGTGGTGAAGTACCTATTTGTGAACTAATAATTAATACGCTGGTATGTGTGTTTCAACTGCAGGCAGTGCACTTGCAGCAGATCATACCATATTGTAAAACTCGTCATATCATACGATAGTGGTGTGACAATCTTTGTAATATTTGATATGTGTCTAAATCATTGCTCATTTATGCCATTCACAACAATATCTTTACAGAGCGACAAAAAGACCACTACAACATATTTTCGGAGTGTCAGTGACGGGTACCAGCACCCCTCCCCTGTCGACGCAAGTGGGATAAACCGAGCTGGTTGATCACGTGACTTTTTCCGCTTCGCCATTTTCCCCTTCTCCACCGGTGATCTTGCTGGCAGCGACATTTGTTGCAGCCGTCCCGTGTTTAACCCGCCTAACGCTGACGGTGGCACCGGGGAAAAACGTCCAAATAACACAGTCTACTTTGTAGCTGTATCGGCCCGTGAGAAGTGCGAGGATGTCCTCTGTGGAGAGCCCCGAGTATTCGCCTTTCTTCGCTGTGATGGGAGCCTCCGCGGCCATGGTCTTCAGCGGTACGTTGACTAGTGTTTCCTCATCTTGACAGCTCAGCTTTGGTGCTTCGAACACGGTAGCTTAGCTTAGCTTAGTTTTACACCTGTGATGTCATTTGAGACGACCGCGTACGGGAGCTTCTCGTCTCCTTCAGAAGAAACCTGCTCAGCTTCGAGCTGAGGCAGGTTTCTGCTCACACACCTGCCGGGGGATGGGAGTCAGAGGCGGTGGGAAGCAGCGGACCACCAGCTGCTGGCCGTTGGAGCTAGCTGGCTTCTCTTCCCTCCATCGTTTCCAGCTGTCATGGCTGTTGGCTGGTGACGCAGAGGCCATCTCCGCTTTTTCGTCATGAGGTTATTTTAGGAAGGGAGATAATTCTGAGATTTGACTGTGATGAAGAGCAAATATTTAGAAGGGTTGGGCCTAAACTCCGGACGTAAATGGAAAGTCATTCATCCATCCATCCATCCATCCCATCATTCATTCATTCATTCATTCATTCATGGCTGACTGATCTTTAGCATGCATTGTGTGTGTGTGTGTGTGTGTGTGTGTGTGTGTGTGCGCGCGCGCGCGCGCGCTTTATCCACCCAGTCTGTCATAGAGGACATAAAAATGTACATTGCAGTTTTTGTAGACGAACACTGTGTTCCGATGTTATTAAGTGAGATGGATTTGTCAATAAGATTTAAAAAAAAGGAATTATTCGCATTGTTGAGGTAGAGGATTCTTAAAGATGGACATTACAAAAAATACATACAACTAAGAGAAAGAGTTGAATATCATCTCTTTCTTAAAATGGGATAAATGGCCTATGTTATATTTTCAAGTTTAAAAATACAAAAAAGAATTTAAAAAATCGACCAAATCACAACATTGTCAAAAAAAAAAAAAACATTGAAGAAAGCCAATTATTTTAAGACCGCCATGATATGCAAAATCTTCTCAGCAGGAATAGATTTCAGCAGCTGAAATACCAGCTGTTCCTACAACAATTCAGATGCTAGTGAACGGTGGTAGCTGCTAAATAATGGTCTTTTCTTACCTCTGTCTCACAGCAGTGCATCTCTTTGCTCCTGGATTTCTTGAATAAACATTGAATAAACATTAACTAAGCATCCCCCTATGCATTGCATTGACAAGTGATTTTTCAGGTCATGCTGTGAGACATTCAGTCTTTCGAATTATAAAGTCTCAGAAATGAGTGCAACCCAACCCAGGAATTGCAGCCCAACGACTAAAGGATGAGTTGTGTAATGGTGTCATTTCTTCTAAATTACTTTAAAGAATGTATTGTCCTTTTTGTACACAGTAATGTGCCCTGTCAAACCTGATGTAAATGCCAGTTGGATCCAAATATTCTCGCTGTCAAGGATGTGAAAGTCAACTTAACTGTCAAATATACTGTATATCCATGATATACAGCATAGATGAAATTACAGACCTCTCAACACGTGGAGCAAACGGTACAAAAAGGTACAAATAGTGCATAAATTAACTACTAACTGTAATATAACATAACAACAAAGCATATCTGAATAGAAAAAAAACCCAAAAGCAGTCTTCAGTTCTTTTCCTGAGATCATTCACATTCACTTACAGTAGGTGAAAGCTGATGTGTTATTTATTTATTCATTCTTCCAGTGGGACTTTTGTGGACAATAATTCGTAATTAGCCTGCCCAGATATCAATGTATTTCTCATTGTACCGCAGCTCTGTTGACCAGTACGTGTTTGAAGCCTGTACAATTGAACCCATTATAACTTCACCCAGTCACAGCTGATTAGAGCTCTGTCATCTAAACTGCAGACTGTACAAGATGGGATTGTTGCAGGGCCGCTGTGTTTCCTAAAGATGGTTTTGGATGATAAAGGGGGTAATCAGGGGCCCATTTAATCCTGAAATGAGGAAACCTCTGCAGATTTCACCTTACTACAAGGTTACTGATAAACTGAATCCAAACATATGGAACTGTAAAGATGTCTGGTTTGGATTACGATAAGTTGTGAAAATACAATTTAAAACTTCAATCATTTCAGATTGAACAAACTCAGGGTTTTTCACTACAGCTGCTCTCTGGAACAGGTCCCAGAATGGACTGGATGGTAGCGCTGATGGGTGACGTCTAATATTCATCGAGCAGACCAGTGAAGTGCCAGATCAGTGAAGCTGGCACTGAATGCTGAGGAGAGAGTGTCGCTTTGATCAAAGTTAATTTTTGTGTGACGTATCATGAGACTAATCATTGATGAAATATTAAAGAGGGTGGAGTTTCAGTGAGGTAGAAAGGTTCCAGATGGCAGCTCGCAGTTTCAGCCATCTTTGACTGAGTCAGCTCCATTTATACTTTACTCACCATTTCCAGTCCACCCTGTGTCAGGCTTGGTGTAAGATGTCATATGATGCCATTGTAATGAATTGCAGTAACTGGAGCTGTGTTCTCTCGTCCTCAGCATTAGGAGCAGCATATGGAACAGCGAAGAGCGGCACGGGTATTGCTGCCATGTCTGTGATGAGGCCAGAACTCATCATGAAGTCCATCATCCCTGTGGTCATGGCTGGTATCATCGCCATCTATGGTCTGGTGGTGGCTGTGCTGATCGCAAACAACATCTCTGAGAGAGTCACCCTTTACAAGTACGACTTCACAGCTCTGTGAAATTCGTTCTGTTTCACAGGTCCATGTCATTCCTACATTGTCAGGAAAGACGCAGTCGGTGTTTGACCTGCTGCTCTTTTGACTTATAGTTGGTTTGTATCTTCTTCTATGAGGTGCTTTTCTAGGTAGTCCACAGTTTTCTGGCTTCACAGTCATTGTCTCTTAGGGCATGATTGTGTTATGTTATGTGAAATTTATTGAAATATGAAAATTTCAACGAAATGCCAACATTTTTGGTCTTGTATTGCTTTTGCTTTCAGTGTGAACTAGTCCCATTCACAGAGTGAGTGGCGGCTAAGTGCCTTAGCTAACCCGTTATGTAGCATGACACCTTTATAATTCATGTGTTCATCCAACAGGAGTTTCCTGCATCTCGGTGCTGGTCTGAGTGTGGGCCTCAGCGGTCTGGCAGCTGGGTTTGCCATCGGCATCGTGGGCGATGCTGGCGTGCGAGGCACCGCCCAGCAGCCCCGGCTCTTCGTGGGCATGATCCTCATCCTTATCTTCGCCGAGGTGCTGGGGCTGTACGGCCTCATCGTGGCTCTCATCTTATCTACAAAATAAATAAGTGTCTGCATCAATACATCTCATTCACGTCACATCAAAAACAGCAAGAACAAATACATTTTCACCTCCTTCCATTACACCCGTGGGTCTGACAGGATGGGATGCCAGCAGTAGATTTGATCTGTCCATATTGTTTCAAGCCATCCACTCGTCGGTTCCGGTGTACAGAACGGGCATGAAGATGTATTGGTTGTTGTGGGATGATGTGTGGACAGTCTGCCTGATTTGTTGTCTGATCTTATCCTGTACAGTGGTCCAAAGCGCCCCCACCCTTTGTAAATGTAGTAACCAGTCTGTGCTGTGAGTATCAGAGTATCAACGTTTACCCCCCGCTGCCCATTGCCCCTTGTTTTGATCTTCGTTTTTTGTTTTTTTGTCATTCTCATCTGAGACTGCTGAGGAATTGTGCACATTTATTTTTTTCATGTTCTTCTGGGGACCATTTTTTTGAATCACAATGGTGAGGAGCTGTCAATACATTTTTTTGTCACTATTTATGGGAAGCTATGAAGATTTTGACTTACTGAAACTGTCTAAATGGAATAATGTTTATTGAATACCTATATACATAAAATGAATTATGAATTATCTGTGTATAGTTAGATTAATTGCACTGTGTGTAAGTGTTCTAAGTGCTTGAAATTCCTCTGGATGTAGTGTGATTTATTAATGGAGGATGTCCACATGTTGATAGGGAGTTGACTCTGTGTGTGTGTGTGTGTGTGTGTGTGTGTGTGTGTGTGTGTGTGTGTGTGAGAGAGAAAGAGAGAGAGAGAGAGAATGACCTGAGTGCATAATGGGTGCAAGCGCATTTGTGTTAAATATGACATAACACATGAGTATTGTTAACCTGTAGTGCTGCTGACTTGTTTTGTTTGAGCTCACTGTTCAGTCATGCCAGATTTCCAAATAAAACTCCACCTCCTCCAAAAGCAGCATTGTCAACTCTTTTTACACACACAAGTTCTTACATTACAGTAGAGTTTCTACTGATTTAAAAAATAGCAATTCCTAGAGCTCACAAAGCTTAACTGTACGACAGATCGGATGTAAAATAGACTTCTTCCGCTAGACGTCGCTGTTTTCACAAGGACTCCAAAAACATTTCCCACCGAACATCTTTATAACTACTTCATTTAAATATATGAGGTGATCTTCATCTTATGAAGGACTGGTCTATTATGAAATTCAAACGTCATTCTATGATACAGTATATCCATGCTGATATGTTATAATCGGGTTTGTTGGCATGTTTCAGTTTTTAATTTTTCAGTATTTGGTAAAAGATTGTATGAGGAATTTGGATTTTGGAATTCCCAGAAATAGTGCATGACATTATATCCGTAATGTACAATACTGCTGATATTTCTATATACCCACCACAAAGCACTACAATTAGTATTAGTAATATTTTATGCATTTACATTTCAGCTGGTGGTGTGTGTGTGTGTGTGTGTAGTAATCTGTATGTTATGTTAAATAGTATAGTTTCTGTATGTATTCTAGATATATATATATATATATTTTTTACTTTTGTTTAAAATGGAAAAATACTACCACCCCCACCACCTAACAGTAATGCTTTTGAACATGATGCTAGTAATTATTGTCTTTGCTTTGGATGCAGAGTGAGGCAGGTTATTAGGTGTTGTGATATATCATGTTACATATACCGCTGTAAAGTTACTAAAAAAAACGTGTACTTTTGGAACACGGGGTGTTTTTTCCTTCTCAGGGGAAGAGAAGCTCCAGCAGCCTGTTTGTTTACGGTCCCGCTGATGGAAAGTAGGTCAGAGGAAACGGGGAAGCGACTCATTCATTTGTGGTGTGTCAGCTGTCGAGGGACAAACACACTCCAGGACCCGTTCTGTCGTCGGTGAGCGGACGTGGATGTTGGAAGCGGACAAACAGGCAGGTAACATGCACATTTGACCCGCTAACATCTCCAAGCAGCGAACGACAGCTAACTAGCTAGTTCACGTTACGTCTGCATCAGCAGCCACCTGACGACTTTTCCATCCAACGGCTGATTCTGTAGACAGTGCACGACTGCCAATCGATGTATTAGTCGCCAGCAACATATTCACAGATAAGCATCGATCTGACTCCGAACCCGTTCTAGCCTGTTAATCGTTAACCACCGCAGGAGCAGCTAGCTAGCTAGCATTAGCCACTCTTAGCTAAGCTAGGTGGCTAGCGAGGAAAATATCATCATATGCCAATAAGTTGTATGTCTGTCAGTAACAGTGGTTATAACCAGATATTGTATTTCGAGGTGTGTAAGATTGCTTGTTTTTCTGATTTGGTGTTTTTTAACACAGTTTCTGTCTGATACCAAAAGAACTAGAACCAGTCAGATGAGTTTGCAGAGACTCGAAGTGCATAAATCCTACGACAGCAGTGGAAGAAGCATCTCAAGACAGATCGGAGTCTGTGTCTCTTGAGCTGATCACGTGGAATCATTTCATCCGTCATCTGTTTGTTCATGCAGGAGACAAATGCTGTTCATCCAGCATCTGGACTAAATCCTACTGGTGAGACTGAGGCTGTCATGTCCCGGAGAAGCAGGAACATTCATGCATGGCGGTACGTGTGGGGTGGAATACGGAGGGATGCTGACGCCCGGGCGCTTGTGTTGGCCTCTGAAAGTGAAGATTGGCGCTATGAGCGCCTGGAGGTGAGTGTGAACTGCTCAGGATCGAAGTGTGTGTAGACATGCCTGTGTCTGTGTATGTCTCATGATGAACTGTAATAGACAGGCACATGGGAGGGAGGATGTGTTCAGACTGGCAAAAAGGTTGATGGGATAAAGTCTAAATTTGCCAGTGGTCACTGGAAACATTTGTTTGTCTGTGTTCATGTCGTACAGTTGAAGATGAATGTTAAATGTTCCTACTTTGATCTGTGGGACACAATGGCTGTCTGTCAACATCACATCTCAGAGATGATGTTTGAATTTACTCTTCTTTTGTCCTTTTTGCTCTAAAGTACAGTGATTCCGATTCAGAGGCCGACCTTTCAGCAGCGATGGTCCCTCCGATCCCCAGTGCGGTGCCCGTCACAGGAGAGTCGTACTGCAGCTGCGACTCTCAGGTTGAGACCAGCTACAACTCTCGACTGCGAGGTTTTCACCAAGTCAAAGACTGTCACTGCGGAGAGGATGACCAAGGTCCGGTACAGCTGCTGCATGTCATCAAACAAACAATGATCAAGTATTTGTGGGAAAATCGCAGGATCCAGTTTGTGGCACACTGCTGGATCACCATAGTGATTAGCCTTTCCACATGCTAGTTGGTACTGGAAGAAGTTCAAGTATTTTTATTATTATTAATAATAATAATTCATTTATTTATTCACCATTTCCCGCTTGCTCTGGTTACGATTCGCGGTTGTGCTGGAGCTGATCCCAGCTGTCAACGGGCAAAAGTCAGGGTCCAACCTGGATGGATCACCAGCTCATCACAGGGCCACATGAAGGACAGACAACCATTCACACTCACATCTACACACAGACACGGGGAGAGTATGGAACTCCACACAGAAACATCCCAGGCCAGGAATGGAACAGGGTCCTTCTTGCTATGAGGCAACAGTGCTCACCACTGATTCACTGTCACCCGTACATATTATTAATCATTAATAATAATGTGAATTTGTCTTGGGAGATCATTGAAGTATCTATGTTTTTTTTTCTTGTTTAAAAAAAACTGATATATCTATCTATATATCTGTCTGTCTATCCATCTATCTAATGATAATCATAAATCATGTTTGACCCCATAGATTTTGACTGGGTTTGGGACACCAGCAGCAGATCGACAGCAACGCTGCTGAGCTGCGACAACCGCAAAGTGAACTTCCACTCTGAGTACAGCTGTGGTACAGCTGCAGTCCGCGGCTCCAAGGAGCTGGCTGAAGGACAGCACTTCTGGGAGATCAAGATGACGTCGCCAGTGTACGGAACAGACATGGTAACACTCCTCACCTCTTCACGCAGATTCACTCTCAATACACAATGGACATTTAGACATTTTTTTGTGTATAAAAATGGCAGTAATCATTTCGAACTACACAGACATTCACACTAAAATGCTACACGCCATCTGTTATTATTCATTTAGGGTTTTTTTGTTTTTTCTGTAGTTGATTATTATTATAAAATAATATTGACTTTAACTTTGTATGTTTGCTTGCGTACTGTGGGTCAGAAGGAGCGGTGTTGGATTCTGTGCAGGTGCTGTACATTCAGCAGACATTAAAGCTGACATTGTTTTTGACAGATGGTCGGTATCGGTACAGCTGATGTCAACCTCGACAAATTCCGACATACATTCTGCAGCCTGTTGGGAAAAGATGAAGACAGCTGGGGGCTTTCTTACACGGGTAAGACGTCAGTGAAAGCAGGTTTTCTTTGTTCAAGCTGCATGCTCTGCAAACGTGATCTAAATGTAAACATCGGTGGGTGTCGAGCTTCAGACAATGTGAGTAATGAGCATGAGACGTTGCTGAAATGCCTTTGATTAATTCATTCTTACAAATTTGAATTGTTTTGGTATTTATTTTTTAATCTCTTCTCTCTATATAACTCCTATTTATTCAGCTCCTTAATATCCATTCTACTTCCTTCTGTTATTTCCATTCTGTCTCTAATTATTTCTTACGTGATGCCCCACCCGTCTTTGTCCTTTCATTAGTCACCTTGTTTCTTGTTTTTCTAGTTTGTATTTTTTTGTCGCCCTATATTCTATAGTATATAGATATAGTCTAATCCCAGACATTATTATTAATGTTATTATTATAACTATTAGTAGCAGTATTAGTAATGATGGTGATGATCGAGATGATGATGATTTATTATTATTATTATTACCAGTGTGATCATTAGCATTATCAGTTATTATATTATTGCATTGGGGGACTTTGTTGAGTGGTCCTCTGTAAGGAAGAGGGTCTGCTGTGTGTGTAAGGGCGTTAGCAGCTTGAACCAGTGTTGGAGCACTTTGAGGTCACTGACCGTATACACATTGCACAATACATTGTAAACATGTGCAAACAGCATCATTGCAGTCCTTGTTGTTTTGGCACAAACAACTTCGATGGGGCGCTTGTTTTTCGGGGAAATCTACTTCAGAAACAGAAGATCCTGTCTCTAGCATGACTGCATTTCATCTGCCCTGTCACATGTTTACGTATGTTTTATGTGGCCTGGGGCCCGTCCCACAAAACAGGTTTAGTGAAAAACTCTGAGTTAGTTAATCCTGAAAAGAGGAAAACTGTTAAACTGAATTAAATTATATGAAACTTTGAAGATGTTTAGTTAGATTTCTGTCAGATTACTTAGAAATAAAACTCCTCATTTCAGGACTAACAAACTCACAACATATCAGTAAACCTGCTTTGTGGAACGGTCCTGGTGAAGTTGCTGGTGAAGTATCCATTCACCGTGTGGTGTGTAAACAATAATTTAAATGAGTAATGTCAGGCAGAGGGGTGTGTAGTTTGAAGTCTGCGTGAGCAGAAGAGAAGATGCCTCAGTCGTCACACCTTCAGTCGCTGCTCAAAGGCCTTGTTCACACTGCCCGCACCAAAGCGTTGTTATTATACTGCGTCACCATGGCAACCCATGCAGCTAGGTCAGTACAGATGTATGGACACAATAAATCACTTAGAAGACAGTAACGCTGGTGGAGCAAAAGAAGACATGACCTCCTCATTAACTGTGAGGAGGACGGGACGCTCTGTAACCTGGACGTGGTCATTGTCTTCCTTTTGCCAGGTTTGTTGCATCACAAAGGAGACAAGATGAACTTTTCCTCCCGCTTCGGGCAGGGATCTATCATTGGAGTCCATCTGGACACGTGGCATGGGACACTTACCTTCTTCAAGAATCGCAAGTGTATAGGTGAGCTGACTGAATTTTGGGATTTCTTTTGTACACTGTGGAGCTTTCTCTTGACATTAGGGTTAGAAATAATATAAACTATAAACTAAAACCCCAGAGGTGTATTACCTCCGTCAAGGAGGTTGTCTTTGCAGGATCACGTGTGTGCACACACACACCTGTGGTGGTGTTACGTCTCTATCCTCCACCTAGGTGTTGCTGCCACGGAGCTCCAGAACAAGCGGTTCTATCCCATGGCGTGTTCCACAGCGGCGAAGAGCAGCATGAAGGTGATCCGGTCCTGCTCTGCGCCCACCTCCCTACTGTACCTTTGCTGCGCTCGCATCCGCCAGCTGCTGCCAGACTGTATAGATACCCTGGACGTGTTGCCACTGCCCCCGGGCCTGCGGCTCTTGTTGCACAACAAACTCGGGTGGGTGCTCAGTCTCAACAGTGGCGCCACGGAAGAGCCAGGAGATGGGGTGGAGGGTTCTTCCTGCTCGCCTCTCCCACCATCAGCTGGGCCGTCATCCTCTGAGAGCGACTCTGAGGGCTGCGTGTCGGACCCAGAGGCCTGCAGGAGGAAGAGATGCCGCTGGACATGACCAGACAGTCCTACCTCCACTTCAACACTGTTACTGCCCCACAGCATCTAATCCAGTGTTACCCATTGCCTCCAGCTTTCCTCCACATTACCCAGTAGTGAAGAAAATCCTAGAGTGGTAGGCAGGTGGAAGATTGTGACAGCGGCATCTCTGCCCGCGCGTTTTTAACTGTGATCTCATCATTCAAACGTCACCTGTGTCCAAGCAGGCCAAGCGATATGTGAAAACATACTGTGTCATATGTGAAAATTTTTTTTTCTTATGGAGGTCATAGCACCGAGTCATGAACAAGGATCACTGATGCCTGAGAGCACTCAGGCATATTTGGTTGCCAAGAAGGGTTTGGATGAATTAGGTCTCATCTTGTATGCAAATGTTCCATGCTGTTCTGAACCTGAACGCAGCATCAGCGTGCACCAGTGGACTGTGCTGGATTTATGACAAAAGGCAAATTGTTTCATATTGAGTGTTTATGAACATCACAAGCCAAAACTGTAAATGAAATGCATCATTTTCTGTTCCGTTGCCAAAGTGGGAATGAGTGGAGTTGGAAGCTTCACACAAACTGTCAGAATGTTGTGATGCAGCTATGAGTCGCCCAGAAAGCCCCCCCCCCCAGAAAAAAACCCCAAATAGCACCTCTTCTTGCTCCATGAAACATTTATCAGACTTTTAAAGCTGCTCACTGGTAGACACCATCAATGACCTCTTTAACAGATTCAGACTGAGTTTCATGTAGCTCTATTATGACACCATGTATTCAAATGAGACTAATGCAAGTAAATTCTCACTTGTGTGTGTGCGCGCAAAAATGTCACAAAGTGTTTGAACGTCAAACATTTCTTCATACAATGTTTGTTTTTACCATTCGTGTAGATTTCTCAGGACCTTGCTCCAGTTTTAACCCCTAATAGTTCTATGTCTCAGCTGTAAAAAGTTTCCCCCCGTTAGAGAACTCGCACTGCTCGATTTCAGTGATGGCGCCTCGCTTGCAGCTTTGTTCATGTGTAAACTTTTTACGTGTCGAATCATGTCAGATTAGGGCTGATCCGAAAGACAGCACCCATGTTTTTCTCATGTCTGCTGACAATTGTGTATCCAGCTGTAGCTCTGCGTTATATTTGAACAGCATCCGACTGTACCACTCTGGTTATGTGTATTGATGGATGTGGGATACAGCAGAAGTAGTTTGATCTTATGATACTAATTTTAAAACCTATTGGCCATTATTGGATTGTAAATGACTGAAGTTGACTGCCACACTGGTAATTTAGAGTTGTGACTGCCAAAACAGATTTTGGTTTAGAGTTTCACTGTAAATTTGAAGTGAATGACCCCTGGTACCCAATCAGTACTGAACTCTAGTAACATATTTGAATCCTGTTTTGTCAGTCACACATCTCTGATCATGTTCAGTCCTTAAGATTGTGTGGACATCCGTAAAGTCTTAGGTACTATGCAACATGAGCATCAGTGGTGATGGTACCACAGGTCCCTGTAGATCCAGTGATGGAGCCACCAAGAGCAGCAGTTGTGTTATTTCTTGTCGTTCACAGTGTCTTCACATTGATGCATCCAAGCACTTTTTCTTACTATTACTGTGTAAATAAGACAATTCAAAGTGTCACATCTATACCATGGCATATTAATAATACTGTATGTGAAGACTTGCCTTTTTTCTGTGCAATTTATCAGCATGATTTTCAGCTGAAAATAAAATGAAGGCTAATATGCACCAGGGACTTATCTGGTCATTTATTATGATTGATAAGTGTCATTTTGTAAATCTAAAAGTTCAGTTTATTCTCCAATGATGCATTGTGGTTTCAAAGGTTGTGTGTGTGTGTGTGTGTGTGTGTGTAAATCTAGGTTGATATAATGTATCAATAAATTATACCTTTTACTTCCTGGAAATAGAAATGTTAAATAATTTCAATTACATTTATTATAGTTCTAAACATCTGAAGTAAATCAGAGCAGTTATACTTCAAAGTGTTTTGTTTCATTATGCCACGGTAGACATTTAGGAAATTTTATACCGGAACGGAAGATTGCTGTGTTTCTACACGGAACGTTTTACCTTCGGATCGCTTTGGCGGAAGTCACGTTCCCTGTTTTCGGAGGTCAAGTGAAACCGATTTCGTGGGGAACGATCGGGTAATTAAAAGTTCGATAACTACGTGTTTTGTGTCGGTGATATTATCGGTTGTTATCAAATTGAATGGATATCAGTGAATAAATGAATGGAGGCTACGTCTCGCTAACCTCCTGCAGGCTCCGCTGCTAGTTAGTTGCTAGTTAGCTGCTAGTTAGTGAACGTCCCTTCACTCAACCCTTGTTTACCTTTCAGCGGCACTGAATAGAAATGGCCTTGATGAACAAATTAATTCGGTGGAGGAATTCTTCCTTTTAATTTGAATCTTGTGACACAGGAAGGAATTATTTCCACCATACATAGTTGCAGACCAGTGGATTTAATTCATGGATTATTTATTTGAGATAACGAAATCTAAATCGATATTTGCTTGTCTTCACAACAAAAATAATTCTTCTGACGTCATTTGGATGGATGGATATATAGTGTTAATGTGTAGGGAAGGCAAAATTGTACGAAAAACGAAAATACAATATATAAACCTATGAATAAATAATCCAAAACTATACTAAGGGTAATCCAGTGACTTTTGAAATGCAATATTTTATATATTGTTATACAGTGACAGCTGTGACATTTTAGGAGGCTTTTGATTGTTGCTCTTAACAAGTGACATGATGTGATTAGATATGATGTGAATCTAATGTACATTTTCATGAAAGAATGAAAAATAGCTTTTTCTTTACTTTCAGGAGATCCCATGGATCTTTCTAAAATTGCATTTGTGAATTTGTAATTAATTGTATCTTAATTGTACTTGCAGAATAAGCGTGTATCAGTGAGGATTGTTACTGTCATGGCGAAGAAACGGCGACTCCGTCTGATCGCTGAAATGGCCCGTAAGGTCCGGGCGTACAGAGAGTTGAAAAACCGCCCGCGGGAGTCACAGAAGTACACGCTGGACTACGAGACGATGCAGCGTCCGTTTACGGGGAAGAGGCTCCCTGTGCTGGCCTGGCAGGACGTCCGCAGGGAGAGCCGCCTCTTCTCTCTGCTGGCTGGCATGAGGATGTTTGGAGTGGGGCGCATCTTCACTCGCAAGTCATGGCTGGAGGAACACACGGAGCCCAGCTACTGGCAGATCACCAAGGTCAAGGTGGACTACACAGCCGAGGTGAACGTTACAACGTCATATTCTCCAGGTTGCTGCTCATTGATCTGTGCAGCCTTTGTTCAAAGTGTTCAAGGTTTATTCACTGTATACGTTCATATTTCTATTCATACTGCAAAATGTGTCATCACAAGGGGAAACTCATTACATTTCAACTGTGGAAATTCCCTTTGTAGATATTTTGCTGTCTGCATGCATACACAGTATAAATTTTCACCTTTTGTGTTGATGAGCGCTACCAAACCCTAATATTATAATACTACAATGACAAGAAAGAGATTTACTTCCTTTTTAATTTTTACTTTTGTGTAATGAAAAAATATTTAAAGAATTTCTGTTTACACCTTCCTTTTGTGTTTTGTAGAACATGGATCACGGCAAAGCCTGGGGCCTCCTCACTTACAAAGGTAGAACTATTTCTGATTTATGTACAAACATAAGGCAGTCGTGATGATAAGGGTGGTTATGGAACATTTAGATGTGAGAACATTTGGATGAATCTGCTTGAGAGAGTTTTCTTGTGTAATTTATTCCCCCTTTATGCAAATTCTTTCTATTTCTGTAAGTTTTGAATTCATTCAGTCCTATTCAGACTACTGGGGGCGCCTTTCGTACTTCTTAAATTACTTCTTTTATCCCATTCTGTAGTGTTTAATTCAAATGTTTTCTTTTTGTTTCTTCTGTACTTTGATTATTATTTGTTTCTCTTTGGCTAATGTGAATGTGTGTGTGTGTGTGTGTGTGTGTGTGTATTCCCACAGTAATTTGATATAAAAACATGTAAGTGATGTGTGATAACCATTGTGTGTTGTAACTTTGCAGGCAAACAGGAAAGTGAGGTCAAGGAGATGGACAAAGTGATGTACCATGACTGGCGCCTGGTCCCTAAACACATAGAGCAGCAATTCAAGGACTTTGAGCCTCCTCCTGAGCCACCTGAGCGCTGTGTGCCGTACCCGCCCCTGCTCCGTGCCATGCTGCTGGCGCAGCTCAAGAAAGCAGGAGGGGGTGTAATGCCAGATGAGCCGGCATTACCTTTAAATAGGAAAGTCCTGCTCAACAAAGACTATTTTCGCAGTCAGGAACAGGGGAAGCAGGGGAACGAGGGGACGGCGGTGTGACGCTGAAGGACATTTAGAACAGAACCACTGGGGACTAATACTAATACACAATACTTTCTGTCAAACTACACGTGAAAGCGCTCGCTCCTGTGATCTGAGCCGACCTTTCTGTGTAAAAATAGGTTTCCTAATGTGCTGAATATTAAATATATGCTAACATTTGCAGACGACTGTTGGTATTAATGTGGTTCTGGTTACTTGATTAAGGTCATTGCAGCTGTGTACATATTGGCTGCAGTATTGAAATGTGATTAAAACATGCTGATTTCTCTTTTTTCAGCCTTCAGACAATGAAATGAACAGACTCAGCGAGCACATATTAGACATAGAAATCCGTGACAAAGGACTCCAGGCTGTGTAGTTAATATGACTGTGGTTAAGACCATTCATGGAATGTTTCCACCTAACATGAACCTGTATGCAGCAAGAGCAACATCCTTCTCTCCAAGTAACGATTCAAATTACAGAAAAATAGGAGTTGAAATTCCTTATTTAAAAAACAAAGTCAAATTAAGTTGGATGTAATACAAAATAAGCTAACTGCAAAAAAAGTGTAGTTTTAGAAGAAACATTTTTTGTACGTTTTATTTTTAAATATCCACGGTCCTGTAAAATGGGGAGAATACTTCCTTGAGCTTTGGGACACTTATCGAACTGATAACTTATTCTCTCTCAGTGGTTAGCTCTGTCGCCTCTGTGGGAGTTTGCATGCTCTCCCGTGTCTGCGTGGGTTCTCCCCGGGTACTCCGTCTTTCTCCCACCTCCAAAACTACCAGAGCGTGTGAACGTGTCGGTGACGTTGTCTGTCCCTCACGTGGCCCCGATGAGCTGGTGACTCGTCCTGACGGAGCAAACGAAAGAAGATGAATCATTGGGTTTTATACATCGGTCGTGTTCTTGTTCGAGCTCCATCATCATCTTTCTTGCTCTCAGGATTACCCGGTCCCGCGCGGGGCGAACGTGCCTGCGGCGTCAAAACGTGCGTCGTGCGTGCTTACGTCATCCCGTCTTTGCGTACCGTCCATTCACCAGTGACAATGATCTGCCTCTCTCTGTCTTTATTTGCCCAAATCTTCCAGTCAGGTTGGTGTGATATGAGTTTATAGTTGTACATCCCTGACCTCTGCCTTCGGGTTGTTCTTCACCCTGGTTAATGTGCTCACAGCTGCCGACATGTGAGCGCAGGAGACGGAAGCTGTCCGGACAGACCCCGGTGGGACCACCGGCTAGCAGCGGAGTAGCTAAGTAGCTAACCGACAAGAGAAGTGCTGCTCGGTTAACACGATTAAAAACAAAAAAACAGAACGAGGGCGTCTACGGACCAAGTCTAACATGCTGCCTGTGTGTGTTTGTGTGAAGCTGCAGTTTATTAATCCCAACTAATCGAGTCGGTTTCCGAGGTGTTGGACATGACGTCACTAACTGGAACACTCCCGTGTGTGTGTCCGTGTCGTTGACTCGTACACACACACACACACACACACACACACACACACACACACAGCCGATCCATAGTTGTTGCGGACGGTGTATTTGTACGTGGAATACCACGTAATGTGCACGTAGCCCGGAAATTACGTCACCGCGTCGAAGGAACTCGGACGTCCGATGCTAAGGCTCTTTGTGTCCCAACTATACTTATCGTAGCGTAGGGGTCAAAGGTCATAGACACATCTGTTTGAAGAGTTGGAGATTCAGTCAAATAAAAAAAATACACAGATTGAACGAATGAATGAGCTTGTTTTTCTGAAGCTAGCAGCTGGATGAGGGAGGCTGTAGACAGGAGCTGATTCAAATGGTGTTTGATAAATGTCAGATAACGTGTGTCAGTTGGGATGGGTCGGTGTGTGTATTCACTCGTCATTATACGTCTGTGTCTGTCCTGACATCTCCTCAACCGACGGCTGCTGTCAGCACTTTGAGTCGCTCCGTTCTCACTCTGCTTGTATGTCTGTTCCCAGGCTGGACTGGCGTGAATGAGCGCACCTTCATCGCGGTGAAGCCAGACGGCGTGCAGCGCAGACTGGTGGGTGAGATCGTCCGACGGTTTGAGAAGAGAGGGTTCAAGCTGGTGGGCCTGAAGCTGCTCCAGGTACGTACAGAATAGACTTAGTTTAGTATTCACCTCCTGTGCCCCAAGTGTTTGCTCTTACGTTGTGTTAATGTGTGTGTCAGGCATCTCAGGAGCTTCTTGAGGAACACTACTGGGACCTGAGGACCAAGCCGTTCTTCAGGGGACTTGTTAGCTTCATGAGCTCTGGACCGGTTGTCGCCATGGTGAGACGCTTTGACCTCAACGATTCCCAATTTACAATCAGTAAATCTAATCAACTGTCAATGATCTTTTAATAAACATGGTATTCACTAAATGTTTTGTAGTACTGCAGTAACGGTGCTGACGTGTGTGTGTGTGTGTGTGTGTGTGTGTGTGCAGGTGTGGCAGGGTTTGGACGTGGTCAAGACCGGACGCAAGATGCTGGGAGAGACAAACCCTGCAGACTCGCTGCCCGGAACCATCCGAGGAGACTTCAGCGTAGAAATGGGCAGGTAAGATCACCTGATGAATCTTCAGAGGGGAAAAAGATGTAAAAAAAAAGATTGCCGGTGTTGTTCATGCAGACGTGCTGTCGATGCTTGTTGAAGTAGAGCAGCCATTGTTACCGTTTGTATGTTTCAATACAGCTCATGTGAGACTGAATCAGTGGAGGAGTTTTGTCTGCAGGATGGAGAACAGAGAGAGGAACTATGTCTCCGGTGAAAAGATGACGTCTGAGCCAGGTTGTCGGTTCTGCGTTGCAGGAACGTGATCCACGGCAGTGACTCGGTGGCCAGCGCCCAGAGGGAAATCTCTCTGTGGTTCAGACAGCAGGAGCTTCAGTGCTGGGAGGACAGCAGCAGCCGCTGGATCTACCACTGATGGCTGCAGCTCCTCCGGTGGCGCCTCACAGCCCATTCAGTCGCTGCCCTGCTGAATGTCAGGCTGCGTCTGCTCCTGAACATGAATGTTTTATTATCTGGACATTTCTCTGGTTAAATGACCAAATTGCGCCTGCGCTCACATTCTACACTTCATTGCTCAGATCTATGTGTGCTGAAACATCAGTGTATGTCGGACGCTGTGCAGGCGCCCGACGCCTCCATCAGGGTTTCTGCGTCACTCTGCATTTAGTCTTGCTGCCGTGTTTTGTTTTTACCGGTTATCAGTGATGTTCTCTGTTTACTTAAAGCAATAGAGGTGCACATCAAGCTCCGCTGTGCACGCATAAATCAGGCTTAACGTACACACAACAGCAAAGAAAACGTGATTTGGGTCACTTGAACGAGCGATAACTCAGACCTGCAGTGTCTGAATGTGATGATAAAATGCTGCAGCTGCATTTAAGTCACCTCAAAGTACCAAACCGTAAACGTACAATTTATTCTGAATGATTTCTGGCTGACATTTGCATGGTTGAAAATGACGTTTTGATAATGATGATTTGGGAATTAAGAGTTAAACATTCCTGCAATGCAATCATCAGCATGTTTGACACTACTTGAATGTAATATAATACAAGTTTTCAGATGCTTCCAGCAGCTTTTTCTAATTCAATCATCAGTTCCCTGCTCTCACCACCTTTCTGTAAAATGTCATCATGTTCTGGAATTGTCATAGGCAATAAATTGCACATTTTCAAAATGCTGTTCTCAGTATCACATTTGTAAATCAGAGGCATGGCTGTTTTGTCAGCACACAAATATGTTTAATATTTAATCCACACAGATAAAGAGGTCGATGCATGAATTTCCATATCGAACAAAGAGGATGGGCGCCGGCGTGTCAAGATTTTTTTACAATGATCCCTGTACATGTGATGACACGTTCACCTGCTTCACATCAAACCGTATGATCGACCTGTCGGACGAAAGGCGGGGACGAGTTGTTGTGGACTTACACCTTCAAACGTGTGACGCTCTGGGTTTCAGTGGATCAGCGCGGAAAGGGACGCTTCAAGTAAACGTGGCTGCAGAAGGAGATATGACACGTCCATGTTTGGTGAATTTGACATGTCAGTAATTGTGACCTCAGCTTGTCTTTACACTTTACACCGTAGACAGTTGATGCATTTGGGGCTTTTCCCGGTCTGTAAGGACAAACTGAAAGCAGGAGTAGAGAGGAGGGGTGGATGCAGGACAATTGAGGTAAATACGGAAAGAGATACAGAATGCTCGCAGATGTATAAGGGTGAATATAAGATCCATACGCATGTGGGAGGTAGTTATGAAGCTGGGTTACAAGGCTCATAATGATAGTTACAATGCCCAGGGTGGGACAGAGACAGGATGGCAGGCAGAGCAGGTACCAACAAGGCATTCGAGTTACAAGGTGTGGGGGCAGGAGGGGATAGAATCATTACAAGGGATGATACACAGGTCCTCTCTTTTACATGACCGGGGGTAATTACATGGGCTGGGTGGCTGGAAGCTGCTGGGGCAGAGGAGACGCTCTGAGGAAGGGTGGGAGAGGCGTTAAAAGACGATCCAGGTGTCACTCAGGTACGTAAGACACCTGCCAGACGATGATATGGCTCCGCTCAGCTTTGCACAAAGCAGGTTTCATCTGTGAACCTCCGTTGTTCTCTCCTTCCTCTGTTTCGTCGTCCTCACCGTCCCCTGAACGGTGGAAACAAACAACGGTGAGAGTAGTGTTGCTGGAAAATGGTGTAATTTAAAACTATGTCGAGTCGCCACGCTGCACTGTCCTGCTTTGATGTTTCATGATTCAACATGAGGCTTTTCACAGCAAATGACCAAAGTCAACTCCTCATCTCCTCACTGTTTCTTTTCTTTTGAACCTATCCATTCACTATGAACTACATGTCTGTTTCAGTCACACGACCTCCTGTCAGCCCATGACGACTTACCGATGCGGAAGTCAATGTAGCCCTCTCCTCCACTGAGTACCAACACGTTTTGGACACTCTGCGTCTCGGCCTCTGGGGGCGCCGTGGAGCCCTGTCCCTCTGACGGACTGTCCAGCACACTGCCGTTCAGCGTGGCCAGAACGTTGCCTTTAACAAAAAAAAAAGGTCAATGTTTTCAACATGCGTCTGTGAACTGAAGTTCTTCAGAGGCTGAGAACGACTTACCGGGTACCGAGACGAAGAACTTGACAGCATCCCTGTGTCCATGGAAACAGAGCTGGGCCTGTGCCATGGAGCAATAGGGAATGAAGCTGCCGCTGCTTTTCTCAGAGCCGTCATCACTGTACACGTGGATCACCCCTCCGGACGATGTTGGAGACACCTTATTGGCTGAGAGAGGAGGACGTGCTGTTACTTTTACAGACAAACTGGCAGAATCCCCATTCGGTAGAAGGAATACCATCACCCACAAAACCCTGCACATCGGAAAGTATTTTCAAAACGTTGAATCTTCTTCATGCAAATGAATCCGCTCAAACTTTGATGAAGGAACAGCCTGGATTAAACTTAAACAGCATGCAAAGCAACCTGGGAACAAAAGTGATGAGATGAAAAATAAACCAGACGTCCACAGACACACCAGCACGGGGACTCGTTAGCTTGTTTCTGTTTTGTAGCTAAAGGCCAGTGCTAAGTCGCTCACATGACGATGGCGCACCATGTTTAAACATTATCACCATCTTAGTTTTGCCTGTTAGTATGCAAACATCTGCTAAATACACGCAGCACAAAGAACAGTCAAACAGTCTTTCCCCGGTTTGTTTCAGTGTGGTCACGTTGTCACGTTCTCCAGAGACACACGTTTTCTTCCTTACGGTGACGTAACTTCCGAGTGAGAACAGAGTGTTTTGTTTCATCACAAAAGAGTACGCACAAAAATCTGTTCTTTCACTTGTTGTTACTGTTACTACACTGTACCAACATTCCCACTGACAAATGTGTGTGTGTGTGTGTGTGTGTATGAGTCATTGAAATGGAACAAAGACCTAATACTAAGCTACTGACGCCATCTTGGATTCTGAACTCTGGTCCAAGTAACAAGTCAGATATCCAACTGCAACTTCCTGTACACAGACATGGAAATGAACTTGATGGTACTGGGGTTCTATGCTCTCTTGTTCCCTGTGATGAGATTGGCCCTTGAGAACGAGAGAAAGTTTCACGTCTAAACGTCCAGTCGTCATTGGAGCATGAAGATCGATCCCTCAGCTGAGCTCTGAGAATGAAAGATGGCGAGCTGAGCGTGACGTGTTACTTCAGCGGAGGCACAAATGAACAGGTGGAGGGAAGAAGGCAGCAGGCACGTTCCAGATCACAACAGCAGGAGGTTAGCGAGCACTCCCACTTACCCCTCAAACCCAGGAGCTGTCCCCGGTGAAGGACCACGGCTACAGGAGGAGGAGGAGGAGGAGGAGGAAGAGGAGGAGTGGAGAACAGAGGATAAAGAGTGCAGTAACAGTAACCACAATGTCTGAGAAAGAGGTGAAACCACCCAAGGAACAGAACGTGGAGAGAGACAAGCAGCTCATGGGGAGAAGAAGGAGTAAACTCCAGAACAACGCAGAGGAAATGTGTTTTCATCTGTTCTAATTACTGAAGGAAGGAAGGAAGTAGATGTGCCTGTGCCTCCTGTCTGCAAAATGATCCAGGAAGAGTGTGAACCTCTGCACTTTGACAGGTAGGTTGTCGATACAGTAGTACACATACACATAATGTAGTGATACAGCCCTCAAACGTGTATTGGGTAGTATTTATACATATTTAACACACTGGAGATGTGAACTTCAGCCAGTGTACATAGTGGATGTGTATATTTATTGCTGTGTATTTTATTTGATTTACCTCATTTGGATGTATACACATTTTATTTTTTCATTTTATTTAAGTATAAATGTGTTTTATAACACAGTCCGTTTCTCATCAATGTCTTACTCCTATCTGTTCACTTCTTGGTCACGTTTTTCCTCGTCACCACATCGATACATTGCAGTATCTTGTTGCATTAATCTGGTATTTGACAGTGTCATAATTAGGATTCTACATGATACTACTCTATATGGTAGAATACAGTATATCTACTGCACCTAACTGTCTGAATTTAAAAAACATTTCAAAATAAATATTCTTGAAATAACTAATTTGTTCAGGAGCAGAATCAAAGTAACGCTGGGGGTGTCACGCTCCACAAATGCGACCAGAAATTCAACTCCTTGTCAAAAGGTTCACGAGGATCTCTGAAGGCCAGGTCAGTACATAAACCTCTCATTTCCTCTTCTACGGCTAAACCAGCATCATCTGCAACAAGTTAAACAAAGAACTGATCTGGAAGTTTACTGGCACTAGAAGACTCACTTTCTGTCAGTGGGATGGAGATGATCACGCCGTTTCCCGTCCCCACCCACAGACGGTTCCCACCAATCAGAAGAGCTGTGATTCGTACGAAGGAGAAGCCCAGCTTGCCGGTGCCTGTCAAGAGTGGTACATGAGATTGGATCGTCACATTCCGCTGCGTCACACGTCGAAGAATAAACAAGCATCATCTCACCCAGCATCTTGCTGACGTACGGCTCGATGTCCACGTCCTGAAGGTGCTGGTGTGTGTGTGCGTGGTAGAGGCGCAGAGTTGAGTCGAGCCGGATCGACACCCACACGCCGTCACCGATCCACGCCAGCTGACGCACCTGGCTCTCCCTACGAGGGTGGGCGTCGAAGGACTTCTGCAGAAGGACGCATGTGATCCAGAGAACTAGCGTTACACATTGATGAATCAAATCCTTAACAAACTGAATTTTAAATACACATAGTAACAGTAAGTATAAGGAAGATGATGATGATAACAGTAATCATCGGTGCGTTCTTCTTCACCTCGATCTGCATGCTCTTGGGCTGGATGACGTGGACTTTGTTCTTGTAGCCGCACCAAACCTTATCATGGACCACAGCCATGCAGCGGATGGAGTGATGAGGCCGACCGAGATCCATGAGGTGGTAGTTGGACAAATCCCACTGGCCATCTGCATAACACACACACACACACACACACACACACACACACACACACACACACACAGAATGAAATGCTACAGCTGATTACCCAACTGTAAGAGCTGACGGTTTTATCAGCAGTGAAGATTACAGGAGGAATAAAACTGACCACAGCACTGGACACATGTTTTTTGAAAACGATTACAAGGTTCCAGTCAGACAAGTCTTCATCCTTTCAAAATAAAACACATTACCCTCGGATCTGTGGAAGATGGCGAGCGTCCCATCAGCCAGCGCGACCAGCACACGACCTTTCACGTGGCTGCAGTTACACAAAACAGACGTTTGGAGATGAAGGTGTGTGAGGAGTTTGTCACACCGAGGCAGACGACGTGGGTCAGAGGAGGAGTTTTGTTTCTTACACCAGACTGAGCACTGAGTCTTTGAGTTTGATGGAGTGGAGACACTTCTTCCAGTTTCCCACAGCGGAGTGGACATAAAGCCTGCGGAGCAAACACAGGAGCATCACACCACCACTGCTCAGACAGCTCACCAGGGGAAATGGAAGTGACCCAGTTCATTCAAGTGTGTATGGGATACAACTCTGTTGTCGTAGATGTGCTTTTACTTTGAAATCACAAATTTGCTCTTATCTTGAAATCACAATTTTGCTCTTATTTTGAAATTTCAAATTAGCTTTTTTAATTTGATCAATCGCAAATGTGCTTCTATTTTAAAATGTTACATTGCTCTTATTTTGAATTGTAAAATTGCTTTATTCCTAAACTTCTGGATGCAGCAACGTTCAGTTCTTATTTCCATTTACACTTATTTCACTCTACTGTTAAAATGACAGGTCCGAATGGCGTGTTCCATTTGTATTGGATGTCTGCGGTTGTTGCCGTGTGGTGATGTAATTTCCAGGTTGTTCACGTTCCAATTCCGTTACAACATCATAGGTTGGACTAAAGCAGTTCTTGAGCTAGTTCCATTTGTGACTTCCTGTCTGCAGCACAGAGCCAAATTGCAAAGTGCTAAAAGTTATGGTTTATATTACACCTGTAGTACTTGTTTTATGTTTTGATAAATTTAAACTGCAGAAAGAACATCACAGTTAATAATTCAACAAGTTGATTGATGTTAATGCACATGAAACTAGCTGCTCCATATCACTTAATTCAGTGAATTCATTACAGTTGAAAAGGAGATTAAGATTGAATTCTTCACCTGTCATTCAGTGAAAGACTGTAACTTACAGTCATTTATAACAATACATCTCTGTATCTGTGTGGGCTGTCAGCAGAACCTTCAGTGATCCACTCACCAACCATTTTGGGCCCCGAGCCACATGGTGGGGGCCACGCTGGTGTAGTTCTTGGCCTCTTCACCTCCGTCCTCCATCTCTGGAGGAGCACATGTTTCTTCTTTGGCTTGATCTGGACCCCTGCACACAGACACAGAGGACACTGTGATTGGACCTGGTCATAGGAACTGTGGTGGAACTAACTCCAGGTGATTTGGTTCTGAATGTTGAGATGTGTCAGTGAGTCACACTTTAAAACCACATCACATGACTCACCTGTCAGAGGCGTCCGTTGGACGGGGTGGGGGATCGGTGAACACGTGCTCAGTGAACGGTCCCAGAGGTCCTGACCCCAGCTCAGTGTGACTGGCCGTCACCTCGGACACCTCTGTGGCCTCTGTGGCTTCCTCAGCTGACTGCGCTGGGTGGATCCTCCCGTTGACTGGGGGCGCGGTGGGGGCTGAAAGACACACACACAGGTACCACACACTGTGCTGACACAAACATGCAGGGTCATTTTGGATGTGCCCACCTTGTCCTTTGTCCATTATGGGAGTGTCAGTGCGTGAAGAGCAGTTGCTACGGGCAACACTGCAGTTAGTGGCGCAACCCACAAGCGTGATACCAGCCAACATACCCTCCACGCTGCCAGCGTCGTCGCCTCCGCCCGCGACCCCATCACCTGGATCCAACACAATCTCGCCTGCTGGATAGTCACTCTCGCTGGCAGCTGGATACGAGCACGAGCACACACACACACACACGTAAACACACAGCAGCATTCAACGTCAATTACTTCTTATGTGCAGCGAGTGCTGCCACCTAGAGGCCTGTAACTACTCTGTACTACAGAGAGTCATTTGTTTTCATAAGGCAGCAGCAGCAACAACAACTTTTTCAGGACATTTCATACTTAATGAGTAACTTAAGTGCAGAAATCCTGGGACGTCCTGCCCCAACAATGCTCCTACCTTAAAAGCAAGTCAGATAAATAAGTTGGACCAAATCCACTAAGGATAGTCGCTCCCACCACCGCTCACACGTGTTGAGCATTTCTGACCAATCACACAAAAGTTGCAGGACACCAAATGAGACAACAGTTCTGCCCACATGATGAGATGAGAAGAAGCTTCCAGACAGAAAATGACATCATTCTCTCTCCCTGGGAGACCCATGTCTCTGTCTGGAGCATGTACAGGCCTTCAGAGGTTGGACTTCCTGCCTCACCCGGGACACTGGAGATGCAGAGGACATGAGCGTTGCAGACGTTGAACTGGTCGACCAGTGAGCCCGGCTGGTTGGCGTCAATAATGACCACCTTGCTGGCCGAGTGGGTGCTGGTGAGGATCCACACTCGGCTGTTCATGGTGTCTGTTTCCTGGAGCTCCTTCGACTAGGAGAAAAGAGCAGGAGAGGAGGAGTCAGTGCGCGACGACCACTAATATGTCTAATATGGCGACAGGAAGGTACAAAGCCGACTGTCTTTCCCGGGAACGAGCCGGTCCTTTAACGTGTGCGGCGTTCTACCTTTTTCTCTGCAGCCATATGCTGAAGCAGCTCTTTGACACCTTAGTTGGTTTGCTTTGGTTTGAATCATTTGATGAGTTTGCAGCATTGAATCTTTGTAAATGCTGTGTCGTCTTCTCACTGACTGATCTGTCTGTGGAACCTGGTGTGTTCTTGTACTGCTGCTGTAACACTAAAACGTCTCTCCATGGATGACTGCAGTACATGATCTGTCTTAAGCTGTCGCTGCTCGATGGTGTACCTTCCTCTTCTCTGGGGAGTTGTTCTTCTTGTCGCTGTCATTCTCCTCAGCACGCAGCGGGTCGCTGCCACCTGCCACGGCTTTGACCGGTCCCGACTCCTGGCTGCTGGTCCTCCACCCGGTGAGGTCCACTCCTGCTGCGCACCACAGCTGCCGACACGGAAACATACAAGGTCACGACAGGTCACACACACACACACACACACACACACAGACACAAAGTTTAGATAATTTAGGAAAATCACTTGTCTCATAAGCCTCTAACTCCTCACCTTTCTGTTGGGGTCTTTCTCCACCAGAGGGCGACAATATACCGGGATGGGAACGTTCTTCATTCGGTTGTCCTCTTTTTCGTTGGTGGTCTATGAGTGAAGGAGACAAGCAGAGTCTGGTAAAAACAGCTGATCGTATTGTAGCATCCTTCTACACATCCACAAACAAAAACAGAATCATTATAAAAATGCAATAGTGACACGTCAACAACAGTCTCGTTGATAATTAGTATTTTAGACAGAGGACACAGGCTGAACATTTACAATGAGGCTGAGAGTCAGGCAGGAGATTGTCACACGAGTTATGTGAAAGAACATTCCTGAGCGACTATGTGCCTAAAATTCTT
>CAAKHB010007606.1:37350-56087 GCA_901007665.1 Aeoliscus strigatus | reverse complement strand
AAAAGAGGAGGACGGGCAAGAGGGAGGATGACGAGAAGAAGAGGAAAGAAGATGAACAAGAGAGGGTCAGGAAGGAGAGAAGAGAGGATGCTTATAAGCATTTAGCATATTTGGATTTGAAGAAAGAGGTTAAAGACTGAGATCACAAACTAAACTGAGCTTCACAGTGAATCACAGGAAGGATTCACTCCTGTTCAGACACGAGGCCTGGTGACAGTTAATGCATCACCAAGGGAAGGGTGGTATTTATTTTTCATGATGCTGGAAGGACTTCTAACTTCTGTCTTTGTCAATGTCCGCACTTATATTTTCTAGTAATTTCTCACTGTCAAAAGAAGCATTTCTATGAGCTTAATTTTCTTGTAATACCACTTTGGTCCATAGGGGGGAACAGTGAGTCATCGATCCACACAGGAGGTTTCCACTTGGGATTGTAATTGGACTTGTCAAAGGAGAATTGTATCCTCAGACTTGAACATAAGTAAGTTCTATTGTATTCCAACAACAACAACAGAGGACCCCGAATTGTCTGATCGACGGGAATGCAAACAATGGAATCCAAGTCGCTTGTCGCTGAGATATTACGAGTTACCAACTTGTACGTCCACTGTAGCATTGTTTTGTTTCCCCAATAAAGGTCAACGCACCAACTGCCTGCTGACCAGCTGCCCCCTGTTGGTTTGGGGTGAACTACAAAGCCCTGGCAAATATAGATCAACGAAGTTTTGATCAATATCGACGCTTTGAAATCAAGAGTTGTGCAGAGCGGGAAGGAAGCAAGAGAGAGGAAAAGATGCCAATGCATGTTTGAATACACACCTGAGAACTCGCCTATGGGCATCACCAGTGGAGGCACATAAAGGGGAAAAAGAAAACGGATGACAGATTAACAAAAGTCTCAGATATGAACTATTTCAAACCACACATTGATAAGAGTAATTTCATTCGCAGGAGCTTCGCTACTGTACAAACCACAACACAAAGTAAAACAGAAATATTCAAAGTCAGAGTGCATGAATGAATCATGTTTGATTTTCCAGGATGTCTGCGGTGATGCAGACATCCTGATGATGATGATCTGTGGGGGTGGAGCATGTTCCAGTCACAGCCAAGCACACACAGCGCCACACAGAGCTGCTGGCCAACAGCAACACAAACGTAAAATATCCAGCACATTATACTACTAATAGTACAATAATAAAGGTAAAAGAGTAAAACTGTGTTTTTATTGTGCTGAAACTTCCAGTTATACTTTGATATTTTAAAAATGTATTTCATAAAAGTAACATATTTATCAGGAACGCAGTGGATTTTCATTTGTTTCATGACCCGATGCCCCCACCCAGAAGCCGAACATACCGAGAAGCTCGGCGCCTGCATCCACATCTCCAATGATGTCTGACTTGGCGTCCTTGATCTCGTGGTAGAGAGAGTCAGTGTTGATGCCGAAGGCCTCGTTCACGATGCCCTGGGAGGGGCTGTGACATAATCAGATGTATAACAGTGTTATTACAGATGTCCCAGTTAGTGACAAGTGGACCTGGACAACAGCAGGACACTGATGCACATAAATACAGCGACCATTGCAATGTTTAATTTACCGTGAACCACTGAATCACAACCCATACAACATTATCACAATACTTATTTGTGATAAAGTACTATTACAATGTGGTGATATGTTCAGGGTTGCAATAGTATACATTGCAATATACTGCGTATTTTGTCGCGTCACCAAAATAAACTTGTCAAAATCTGTTTTTATCTAATAAAGAACAATTTTGTGAGCCCAAAATTAAAATGCATCATTTCAGATTGTATCTTCAAAGATGTAATCTGAAAATTCACTTCAATAAAATGTGATCATATATGTCAGAGCCATACCATCCCTCTTCTAAACCTCTGAGCTGTGGACCCATAAACTCTATTCAGGTATATTTGAAATAATAGGGCATGTGCACAACGCAGTAAGACGGCTGCTTGCAAAAATACTTTTGAGTGTGCACCGCTGTGTGGTCAGACCTGTTTCCTCCTCCGTACACACGAGGGTCCACACACATGTCCAGCTCAGGAGTAGAATCGATGATCTCCTGAAACTCGGACCACTCGTCGCTGCTTCCCATACCTGCACAGCAGAGAATACACACACACCAGGTCTGTTTCAACAGATTGAAAATGTTAAATGTGTTATCCTGAAGTATTAAAAAATAACATTGTCAGTATTTAAATTCGTGTCCTTTCATTTATATATACAGTATATAGTGTGCTTATGTACAGTGTGTGTTTTTTACTCGTGATTTGCAATGATCAGCATCATCACTCCCAATTTCTTTGTACAATGTAATAATAACAAGTAATAAAATAAAATAAGAAGAAAAGTCTCTCTGATTCTGATTAATACTATTTGGCGACATCCTCTCACCAATGCTAACGTTCCTGGTTTCCTGGGAAACCTGGACTTCCATGTTCCGACTGAGCCGCTTGGCGCTTTTCCTGCTGCGGTTCCCGGCCCGCGTGGCATCAAACTCAGCGTGTGGGAGGAAGCCCTCGTTGATGGGGGTGACACTGGCGGAGGGGACAGAGGAGGTGGGGGTGTTGGACTTGCTCCCTGTGCTGCTGGGCGTGGCCGCCACCGAGTCCGACTCCGATCCATCCTCCTTGGTTCGTATGTCAGTGGTGTGTGAGCAGGGGGACGAGAAGAAGAGAAGAGACAAACAATTGATGCGTGGCAAAGAACCCCCACACTCACAGTTTCATCTCTAAAATCTATGAACTGAGCTAACAGAAGATACTTCTGGCCAGTAACTAGCTGCATGTAACGGTGTTATACAATTTAATTACAAAATAAACTGTATGAATGTATGAGTCACATTACTGGAGACAATGTTTACAATTTTATCTGAACAATCTGAACAATTACTGCAAAAACATAATGATGTTATATAATAATAACAATGTAATAATATTGAGACAAAAAGAAACAATGGACCCAGCAGTCAGAGCATCTGAAGCCTGAGCTTTTCTCTCACAATACTTTTAAATCGTTTCAAATGTGGACTGGATTATTTTTAACTTCTTCCTGATAAGAAATGAAAAAACCCTGCCATCCAATGGGACTTGTTGAAATAAAAAGTGGAACATCTGGAAGCACCAGGCTTCAGCTTATCATGTGAACAGAACACAAGGACATATGGTCGAAGCGCCACGATCACACAATGACACCCCCCCCCCCCAAAGAAAGCACCAGTAAAAAAAAAACATGGACCCCTGCTTGCTTGAGTCACCCTAACAAATCTCCCTTTAAAGGGCAGATTTCAAAGTGAGTTAAATAATAGTGACACAAGCAGGCCTGTGGGCGTGGCCAGCAGGATGGGCAGCGACGAGGCTGGCTCCTCCCTCCTCCGGCTGCGGTGGTGAGGGAAGATCAGGTGCCGCTGTCTGTCCCACCTGGTAGGCGGAGTTGAAGCTGGACTCTCCGAGATCGCTGACCTGCCAGATGTCTTTCCCGGGCATCATCCTAGCCCCCCCGAGACCCCCACGTACCATGCCCCCGCTGCTTGGGTACAGGCTCAATGATGGCGGGCGCTCCACTTTGCTGCTGGCACAGAGAGGAGACACAGAATGTCGGACCCTGACCATTAGTTATTGATTTTATTGATTTTATTCACTTCACAAGCCACATGTCTGCAGAAAGAACGGTGGAGGAAAAACAGACAAAGCAGCTTCCTGACAAGATAAGAGAACAGTGAAGTAAACACAGCTGAAACCAACAGAAGCTTCAGACATAGATTTTGAGCAGGCGTTCCTTTCAAAGAGCCATTCCAAAGACTGGCTCATTGTTAAATTGATTTATTTACTAGAACTCAACCGGGGGATCATTTTCAAGGAAATTATCACCGGCAGGAATTACAAGGTCAGATATGAATCAGAATGATTCAAAACTTAAGTGAATGATACTGAAATATTGATTCTAATTTCATGTGGCTTGTGTTTTCAGTGTAAACATTCACTAATGTGGCGTCATTTCACCACGCTTCCACAGTGAGTCACAAGTTTCACAGGATAAATATGAAAAAAACTAGAATAAACCTGAGCAACATCCATGCAGAGTTTAGTCACAAAGGTTTTAGATGGAATACGTCAAACTGGACGGACATGATACAAATGTAAATATAAACTGTACGTCTGGTGTTTTCATCTGAACCAGTGACTCAGTTCTCATTGATCATTTAAAACGGACGTTCAAATCATTCGAAGCACACCAGCACATCTCTACTCCTATAAGAAGAAGTTAGCATTGTTTTTCTGTGTGTTCCTAATCAGACTGGTCAGCTATTTGTTACAGTAGCCAGTGACTCCACTGTCAAAACAGTCGCAGCCCTGATTAATAAACGAAGAAGCCGACTGATTACATGCAGTATTTGCATCAGCCGCGACATCGCAGCGGCCAGCACACACCCCTTTGTCACTGACATGATGCATCTGTTTGTGATACCGACGTTTTGCTTTAGGACAAGAGGAGCAGGTAAACAAACACATGAGGGAGGAGGAGAAAAATGCCGAACCATTATTAAACATATCAGCTGAAACAAATGTCTTTCACAAGCAAGAACATAAAACTATGTAACCAATGAGTATTTCTTCACACAAGGCACAAATACAAGAAGGGGGCGTCAGCGACTTTATGTCCAAGCAGGCTGGTCAGAGGGGAAAAGGTTTGCAGGCGCTTGAGCGGCCATGTTGGATTTACCTTTTCCTCCATGTGTGGCGTTGACTGTGCAAATAGCAGCACAGAGAGCAAGACAGCGGGACAGACAGACAGACAGACTCTGATTAGAGAGAGACACAAGACAGGAACACACACACGCACACACACACACACACTGCCAATGCTGTTCCTTGTACCTCACTTCTTTTCTCCATTTAAAAAAAACTATACATAGAAAAACTGAAAAAGAGTGAAAAAAATATACTATATTACATATACTGTATATAAAATCACAAACTAGTCTGTCGTTCAGCCACGTAAGCTTTTCCAAGAGCGCCAACAAACCACTGGACAATGAAAGCACTTTCTCATCAGAAAGGGCCAGTAAGTGTGAACTGCACATCACGTCCTGTCTCTGTCAACAAGCAAGATGGCGCCAGTGGCACAGTATCATTTGTCAGTGTAAACTGTGTTTGTACTGAGAATTACATCACCGCGAGTTACAAACTCAGACATCCAATACAACTGGAACACACCATTAGTCGTGACAAATGCCCATCTGACAAGCAGAGATGAATAACTTGAGAACATCAGTAGCACATACACCAACTGTCACAACAAAGCACAGCAAAAGCCACTCACGTTCGTCCGCAGCCGGGGCCATCTGACTGGCTGTTACTCCCCGTCTGCTGTATCTTAGAGCGCTCTATGTGCTCGACATACGTCTGGATCATCTGTGACAAGAGGGCAAGAGATTCGTGAGAAAACCGAGGACAAACACTGGACTGGTGAGAAAATGTTTAAGCATTTAACAGGATTACACTGATTTAATGACAACATCTGGAGACCGCCTCATGTCGGATTAGTTGGAAATATTTTGTGAAACAAATTATGAGATTAGAGTTTAGCCGCTTTGGCATATTGGTGTTTCAGACTGCTTCTGTTTCCACACACAAAAGCTTTTTTGGATGATTGATAAAACTGCACCACTGTTGGTTTTACACCAGCGCTGATAAGGTTCATTCATTCATTCTCACCTCAGTGTGACGCTGGTGCAGGGCGTTGTATTCCTTCTTCATGTCGGATTCTCGTTCTTCCAAGCGAGTGACTGTCAAACAGACAAAAGACATCTGAGCAGCACGCAAACCAGGAGGGAAATGTAAAGAAAGTGATGATCTGCATGTGATCTTCTTTGCATCTAAAAAGAATGTTATCTGCAAAGAGATAAAGTGGACGTGAGCTAAAAGACAAAAAAAAAATAAGGATGACAAACGTAGCATAAATGCTATCAGCTGCGCACGTGCTTCATACTGAAGCGTCAAACAAATTAACACGCAGCCTGGTTTATACTTTGGCCTCTGACTATAATCATATGAATGCTAACAACTGCTTACTGACACAGCCTGTACAAACCACGATGTAACAGGGAAAAACAAAGCGTCGAATTAACACCGAGAGAAAAGTCGAAATTTCTCAAAATTGCATTTCGACTTTATTCTCAAAATTTGACTTTATTCTCGGAATGAATCTCAAAGTGAATAATGACAAAAAAATCTTCCGCCCCTCAAATATTTTTCTCCTACATGGCCCTAATAGTTGCTAAGTGGTGTTGGACAGTAAGTATGTTGTACCACTAAAACTAGCACCTGATTTCCAGCATGTAACATCCGTTTGTTTTTGTTCATATCCCTTTATCCCTTTTTTCTTCTTCATTAGGATCCCCATTACCTACAGCCAAAGGTAGTCTTCCTGAGGTCCAACAACTTCCCCTGCTCATTGATCAAGACCAGCCAGATGTGCCGGTAAAGGATCTCGGATCTCTCACTCACTTTGGTCTGCATAGTTCTTTGTCTTGAGCTCCTGCTGTTTCCCCTGCAGCTCCAGAAACTCCACCTGTACCTGCAGGTCCTTCTTCTCTGCTTCCAGGGCGTCTTCGAACTCAATGAATTTCTGATGGAAGAAACAGTCTGAGGTGAATTTACAGACTATAGAAAAGACAACACGTCATACACTACTTGGATGTGTTAACCCAGGCTCATTACATCCAAATTTCTCAAGCGTTTGGGTTTCTTGCCTTTTTAGGTATACTTCCTAATCGGGTTAGGATTTCAAAAAAAGACATTTGAATACTATGATTCAATTCTATTTCATTTGTACAGCCCAAATTATCATTGCCTTGATGGATTTTACTGTCTGCACCATCTGACAGCGTGGTTCAAGGCGACGTCTAAGCCAGTCCTAACTACAAGCTCTGCCACAGAGAGAAATGGGAATGTAGGGAAAATACAATATCACTGACAGAAATAGACAGAAATGTGTGATGACTGTGGCCAACAATTAGAAGTTATTTGTGATTAGTTGTGTTACCTATGAGGATGAGTCTCATGAACGTCACTGCAGGTTTGATATAATACGTCTTCACAACAACACGATAACATAACTTCTCACTTTTTGCTTCTGGTCAGTGGCCTCACAAAGAGCATGCACTTATAGAAAGTAAAACATGTTAAACCATGTTAACTCTGAAACAGGAAAATGCAGGGTTGCCTACTTTTTTTTTTTTTTTTTTTTTACATAAGGCTGTTCAAAATGACGTCTGTTTTCAGTCCAGCAAGTTCCCAGCGTCTTAATACTGTAATCCTCTGAATGCAAGCTGGAAGCAGGAGCAAAAAAAAAAGCATGACAACAGAAGGCACAGCTGCACCAGGATCGGCTGTTAAATATACGCTGCAGTTGATTTCCCAGCGGCAGAGAAGAACAGTCCTTGTTTTTAGCCAACAATCAAAGAAATACACAGGTCTGCCTCCTTCCTTGCTGACCTATCATGACCAGTTTCTGTTGACGCAACTTCCTGAACGTCCTTCACACTGTGGCATTTTACCCTTTGCTGGGATGTGCAACGACGTTTCACACACACCGTCAACAGAACCTGACAACAGAACTAAGACGTGGTCAAAGTTTTTCTGCCAGTCCCATATGTGATCATGTTATTATATAGGAGAGAATGTGTATGTGTGTGTGTTGGGTGGATATATACTGAAATAAAGCGATATTTGGCATGGAGACATTGTATTGATAGAAACACAGCAATTACTGTGATATTATTGTGATTTTTTTTTTGGGGGGGGTGCAGGTGTCTCAATGTTTTGTGAAATTATTTAAATTTAATACTTTAATACAGTTATCTAGTCCACAGCTTATGAGTTTGCTGTCAGGTAAGTTTCAGGTAAGTTGTATTCCACTTAAATTGCTTGACTTGATGGATTTTTAATCCATAATCATCACAGATCCACTGAAACTGTCCTTTGCGGGCTGGGATGTGTGCAGCATGTTGTGAGTCCTGCTAACGGTGGCGGGGTCACAAGGAGGTCATGTGTTGGCAGGTTAAATTGGCTTTCAGGAGGTGATGAAAGTAAATCAAAGGATCACAGCTCATCGTGTGATTAGATAGGAACGGATACACGGGTGTGATTTGATTATTCCAGCAGGTAAATATTCTGTGGATCCGTGGCAGCTTCATGAAAGCCTTGTTTATCATTGAGACAGATAAGCTTGTAATCTGAGCTGCTGTTTGCTCGTTGCTGCCTGTGTGACTTATTGTGTTCATCATCATCTGACACTCACTCACGTGACCTTTATTCTTTAAAAAAAAAAAAAAGAATCTCTCCACAGCTATTTATTTTCATCCCCGGTCTTTCTAAACCCATTTTCTCCTCTGTGCTTTTGTTGCTCTGTCTTTGCTCCTCATAAACTCAAATCAGGTTACAGTGTCAGACTCCCTCTGCATACTATTGATTTCCTATGATTCTCCGTGTCCTCCCATCCCCCACTGGGGCTCTCTGGTTGTCTCTGCACTTAAATCCAGAATTTGTCGCCAGCAAGTAAATGAAAGTGAAATAAATATGATGCATGAGGATTTACATGCTCCAGAGGCTCATTCCAGAAATCAGGTTTAGTGAAACTCCTTCAGTGTCACTGATGCAACTGACTCGATTTACGTGAAAGTATCTCATGTCGCTCAGGAGTAGACATACTACCTACTACATACTACATACTACTCTAATAGAAACTCCAACATTCACTTAAGGTAAGGAATGGAAGTTCTTAAAAAAACATGAACCGATGCTCTTCACACAACATGTGTAGGTTCTGATCAGTTCTGATCATTTCTCTGATATTTCTGCCAGACAATTTCCTGCTTTAAGGCAGAGTCACCAATGTATGTGAGTACCTCACATACATACATAAACATCTGACATGTCACTATAGCTCCAAGACCCTATCATAAATGATCATAAAGTCCCTCGCTACTCGTCACAGTGTAGATTACAAATCATTACACTTTAGAAAGCATTTGGGATCATGTTCACAACTCAGCTTTAAATTAAATATCATTTTAATTTGCAGAAATGTTACATATTGCACCTTTAAATGAGGCATCCAATAGGCACAAGTGAGGACATTTCAAGTCACTATTGTCACTGTCATTTTCTCCTCAGTAGTAAAAATTAATACATAGTGTGAGTTCTTAGTGTCTCTTTGTTCACAAACTGTCTGTTCCTGGTGCCATCTGTTATCAACTGAAAGAGCCGCTCGCTCTCTTGGCCTGAACTCACACTCAACTTTTACATTGTGAAAACCACCTTCACATCGAAGGAATCAAGACAAATTACCAGCTTAAAGTGAAAGCAAATAAGATAAATGACTCATGGCAGGAGCACAGTGGGGTGGATGGATGATGAAACTCAACGCTAAGCTGATACGCTGAGGAAGAGGAGGAGGAGGTTTCAAGTACTCGCCAGATCCCACGACTGCTGTGACACCAAGTCGGACAGTGATATTGGAGGAAATGGGAGGTGGAGATTGGGAGGTGGAGATTGTCTGGTAATATGATATCACTCCACTGAAAAGAGTTTTTTTTTTTTTTTTTGCTTGTGTCTCTCGATGTGTTTTCATCCGTGAACCTTCAGCTTCATGGAATGGTCGTTTAACTTTAATGTCTATACACGTTTGTCTCCAGAGTCTGGAAAAGACGTCAGGTATTCTTTTATATTATAAAGTTTGTTTCTTTCAGATTTGTTGTCACTGGATGTTTGGGCTGGACACTTGTTTGGTGCATGACACAAATAATACAATTCTCAATCAGTGAGTTGTAGCTGTTGTTCTAGTGATACTTAAAAGAAGAGGTGATGATAGTCAGCCATTGATGAGTGAAAGCACTAGTTACATCAATAAAAGCGTGTGCGGCTCAATGTGCAAACACAAACCAGATCCACAGGCCTCAACTGGCAACAGCGGTGGAAAGGAGAAGTTGAATTTGTATACTGTTATTTCATCATATTTCCCGGAAAACCTATATATAGGTATTTACTAGGTGGGTATTAACACAGAATTTATATTGTCAATCTACGTTTTTTTGCTGCCTCTGTTTTACTTACATGACACAAACTGATAACAACTATGTAATAATCTGTATCAAGTTTAAAAGATGAATAACGTTAGCACTTGACCTTACTAATACTATGCTGCCAAGAAAATATACAGTTCTTTGAATACATTTTAGCACAAACTGTATTTTTTTAATTTTGTATTTTTTAGTATTTTAACACATACTAAAGTGCAGACATCTCTCTATATGTTATGGACATATACTCTATATTTATATATCATGTTTAATAGAAATGGTGTTGAATTGAGATTAAGTATTAACACAGACATTATGTTGTAAATAGGAGCCCTTTTTGGTTTTTACACATTTTAGTACAAACCCTACTGTATTAAAACTATATACATTCGATTGTAGCTGTATAGCTCTGTATATATTAGGTTTAAGACACCTTTTACTACAAAATATATCTGTCATGTTTAAGAGCAGTTGAGTTGACTAATGGTGTCCACAACCAGCTCAACACTGTCATGAGTCACATGTTGCAGCCTCAGCTTGAGCCCGGGAGAAGCAGCGGGCAGCCGGGTGTCGTGCTGCGGTTGGAGGCCCCGGGTCGGGGCATCACTCACTCACCTCCTCCGCCTGCTTGCGCAGCGCTTTCTCTCGCTCGTACTGGGTGATGAGCTGCTCGTTGTCCTCCTTCAGCAGCTCCAGCTCCACTTCGTGCTCCTGGTTCTCCGTCAGCACCGCGTCCAGGTTCTCCAGGACGTTCACCACCAGCGGCATCAGCTCCTTCACCACCTCCTCGTCGTAGCTGCGGATCAGCCGTTCGAACTCCCGGTAGATGCTGTTGGCCAGGCCGGACACCCGCTCCGACATCACGGTACCTGAACCGTAGTCGTCCTGATAGACCACCTCGTCTATCTGGAGCTCCATCATCCTGGCAGCAACGGTTTTCCAGGAGATTAAAAAAAAATCCCAGAACAAGAAGCTCCCAGTAGTTTCGAGGCCTGTCACAGGGTTCGGATCCGGATCCGGATCCGGCGGTGGCTCATTTAGTCCGTGTTCAGGAAGAAAAGTCAAATAGTCATTTGTGACACGGCAGCTGCGGGCCTGTTGGAGGGTTAACTCAGTATAACCTTGAGCTGAATATGTACTATTTCCATGAAGAAGGAGAAAAAAAAGAAAAAAACCCACCACCACCACCAGCTCGGTCCTCCTCCGCCACCAGCCCGCTCTAAAGCCCCCAGACGCGGCCCAGATACTGCCCCTCTCCCGGCGACCTCAGCGGATGTGCCGCGGACCCGCCTGTGGCTCGGCCCGCACTGGCTCCATGCCGATGAGCTAACTGCCGTCGTCGATAATATTGCACCTGCCTCTCAGCAGCCGAGGAGCACAGCCATTGCTGGCTGGCACGGCAAATAAATAAATGAATAAATAGACAAATAAATAGATCATCTATCAATCACCGATCCCCTGCCGAACCTCCCGATCAACCTCCACTACGACATCGGTGCCTTCATGTTCCGCTGGTCGCAGCGGGCTGTTGCTGGCCGGTGTTGGTGGTGATGTCTCCCGATGGGAGAGGCTCTCCCTGCTGCTGGGATGGAGGAGCCAGCTGACCGAGTCTGTGTGACGTCACGCCGTCTGCATCGTGCAGGCGAGCTAACTCCGTCAAAGGGAAGCTCACGACACCGGAAGCAAGTGAGTTCGACATTTCAAAATAAAGGTTTGACCTGTAGATGTTTCATTTTGTTGGACATGCAAAAAACATTGAACGAGATCTTCACGTATAGTACCAGTAGACTAGCAGAAGATCTACCAGTCTACCAGTAAAAAAAACTGCTAGTATATAAGATATCAAAACCAACAAGTAGTAATAAATTAAACAAATGTAATGAAGTACAAGTGTGATACAAACAACAAATTAAAAGACATTTCATCACATTGAAGACATTACAAAGACATTATTTCGTCACATTGGCAGCCAATAACAAATGTAATGACGTACAAGTGTGATCCGACAGATTAAAAGTAATAATTTACATCCCATAGAAAATTTGGAAATTTAAGATATTCACCATGTAAAAGATTTAAATGTGTGGAATGTTTTATGCAGATTTAGCCATAGCATCACTACTGGAGAGACATTCCAAATACATTATTGATTTACTCACTTCTCTAAATTACACAATAACTAAAATCTTGAATTTCAAAAACACTGCATTCTGTTTGCACTTACAGGGGTTTCATTATTCAGTCCACAGGTAGTATATTTTGAAAAGGTTAACCCGGAAGTTGCTGATCTCTCCACCCACTTGACTGAAACAGGCAGCACACGGTCCTTGGAGCTGGAATGAAATAATGACAATGCACTCTCTCCACAACAGATATGATTAGTGGTAAGATAAGAAACAGATACAATAAAATACGATAAATGTTTCCCATTCACCATCAGACTAAAACCGAACTGACATTTGATCCACTGAGGAGCTCTCTGTTCAACAAGCAAATGAATGTGGGCCCATTACTGTCAACAGCAATCGAATTACCTTGCCAGTATATATATATAAAAAAACCCTGTGGGGTCACATGTGGCATGTAGCAGTCATGTTTGTGATCATGCTTGTAAGAGCAAAGATCAGGCATGCAGGTTTTCCAGTCCCAATGTTACTACATGAAATCAATTCCAGGCTGCTCCATTCAGTAAGATTTACAGCAAAGCTGTAGGTCGAAAGGCCCAAAGTGTCGGGGAGCAAACATTTCAACCCCGAGACAGTCCAGCTGCAGTGCTAAAAGTACATTTTCCCTCTTAGAAATGTGGCCATTTTGTCTGAGAACAAGCAGCTTAAGTGGAGCGCTGCCAAATGTGGGGAAAAGCATTGGTTTCAGGCAAACAAGAAGTCAACAAGACTTCCTTTGTCACACACACAGCTCCAGACATTCGACAAGGTTTGCGCATTTCTATTTGGGATATTTTTCACAGAGGAACACAATTTTATTAGTCGTCACTGCAACTCATATTCAGGGCATAATAGTTTACCTGTGTAGGAGGAAACCAAACAGAACACTGAATGCAAAAATGTTTTTTTTATTGCAATACACAGGCTTGATTTCTTCTGCTGCACTCATTGCCTGCCAGGCACATCAACACACCGGTGGGGGGGGCAGGCTGGCAACGGAATACTATGAATGTGAAGTGGGTGGAGATTATTTATGAGCCCACCTGGACTCAGGTAGGCCCCGTGCTTGTCCAGAGTTCACTTATCTTCAGCCGTTTTAATTTAAAACATAAACAGAAGCCTACCCCAGCAAAAACCAAGAAAAATAATAAGGCATGTTATCAGATAAAGCAAGGAATGAGAGCAAAGCAGAAAAGTACCTGCACAATACATTCGTATAAAATCAAAATGGAATTTCTTTTAAAGGAAGCAAACATTTTGGAGTAAACAACTGCATTTGTTCCAAGATCAATATCTTTTCTTTTGGCGTCTTTCGCTGACAGCAGATCATAAATGATTGAACCAACGTTGAGATGAGAATGAGAAATGACAACAAGAAGGCAAGAAGGCTCAGTGGATTTAAGGCTTCTGATTGTACAGTTGTCAAAAGACCAAGGAACACGTGCTACGTCGAACAAGGTGGTGAAAGCGGAACCCACTCAAACATTCAACATATTTAGATGGTGGAAACGATCCAATCAGTTTCTCAGAGTGTATTTACTTCTAACATTTAAATTCAGAACCGTTGTAAACACAGAAAAATGGTTTTCTATATGAATTCGTTCCATTGTCAAAACGATGCAAAAGGAAAAAAGTAACCGTTATAAATCAAATGGCACATGCAGGAGTAACAGTGAAAGAGGCAACAGTTGTTGGCTGATTGTGTGACTGCAGGTTTCCTGGTGAAGGAAGAGCTGGGAGCCAGATATCAGGCTGAAAGTGCAAGAAGTTGAGGACGATAGGAAATCTGAAAACTCCTTATGTTGGTGTAGTTGTATGTGTGAGAAATGACCGTTGGGAGGGAGGGAGGGAGGGAGAAAGCGAGAGAGATGGGCGTTGGAATGAGAGAGGAGAAACGGGAGCAGAAAGAAGAGTGAACAGACAAATAGGGTGAACACACCACTCCTGCCTATCAGTAGAATACCACACTCGACTTTCCTCCTGGGGGGTTTAGGACCTTGTTGTGAGAACGGGGCTTAGGTCCCAGGTGAGGCTCGTGGTTCTTCAGCAATATCTCATCAGGAGGTGAGGCAGAGGCAGATGGAGGCACTGGCTGTGGAGGAGCCGGAACAGTGGCGGGCTCTTCCTTGACAGGCACAGCTGCTGGACTTTCCTCCTTCACCTCAGGTTGGATGACCTTTGCCTCGGGCTGGCAGACCTTCACCTCAGGCGCTTTAAGACAAAACACCAGTGGACAATTGCTAAAGTGCACTTGCAAACACACTTGCACTTTAACCAGCACTGTTTACACCTGGAGATAGTGCATGAGCTCTACTGCTCTCTACTGTGACAGACACAAAATTCTATGTCTCCTATTTCTAGACTCACAGTAAGTGACGTATTCACCACCTTCACCACATAAAAGTTTTAAATATTCTGTATTTCTATGGAACTGAAAATAGTTTAGGAATGACTTGACACTTGCTTTACTGCTGAACAAATCAAAGTCGGTGTAGGTTGCGAAGTCGTTGGTGTGATTTATTGTGGTCAGAGCATTAACACAACAAACAGCTGTAGCAAAATAACTGAGAAATGTAACTCACCTGGTGATGCTGGTTCAGGTCCCACGATTAGATTGTCCTGTTCAAACAAACACCAACTGACAACATCAGCTAACTTGAGGAGGAAGACAATCTGAACAGTGGCCACTCTGAACCAATACATTAACTTACGGTTTAAAAAAAGAAAAAACAAACAAACATTTTGGCCCTTTGTGGACCCTGACTCTGTCTCGGGCCCATCACTGAGTTATATAAACCATGGATAATGAGGGCTACGAACACTTGGAGTGTGTCACACAGTTTCTTCTAAAGTCCTGACAGAGCAGAAAATATTGAACAAACTGAAGTAAGAAATGGACTTTGTAACTCAAAGCAGGGACCAGATAACGACAGAGAGCATATTCAAAAATGATGTGATCCCCACTGGTGGAGGCATTAATAGCTTCACAAATACAAAGACTTGACATTACTCTGGATCAAGGTACATAAATAAGCCAGAGGTACATACAACATGTGTCATCAGTGTGGGATAAAGTTCGCACTACAGGAATATCACAGCTGTCAGATTAGTCCAGAAACTTCCAGGACTCTTAAGCCATTACAGCTTTCATACCACTGTTGACTAATGCTGACTGAGCAACAACGGCGGGTCACACATTACAGGTTTATTTATCTGGAAGAGGCTCTGTCTGCTCTGTGATGAGAACCCTGATGAGACATGAAACAGGAAGTACACAAGGGCATTTATTCCAAAAATAACCACCAATAAGCAAAACTTTTTTTCAACAGAAAAGAAAACGAGGACAAGATGATAAAAGGACGGTTTTGTGGTCTCACTATAAAAAATAACAGAAAAATAGAGAGGTAAAACGCTGATGAAGAGTTGTATGCGCCTGCTTACCTTTGGCTTATTCGGGTGACTTCGGCTTGGGCTTTGGGCAGGAGCACACTCTGAAGCCCCAAAGATGTTGCTGGTGGGTCCCCCTGGAGGTATGGGTCTCTGAGGCTGAGCTGGTGGTTCAGGTTCACCAAAAATTCCACTGCTCTTCCCACCTACATGACAGGTTACCAACATATGTGAGATACAACACTTGACAACAATAAATAATACAACTTGGACACATTTACTTCTGACAGCCCTGCCAACACATTCTCCACTGATTCCATCCTTTAGTTTAACAAGTAAATGGGCACGTTCCTGGAATAGTCAACCCTGGATGTTATGCTTCTTATGTTCAGTATGAGTGTATTATCATGTTGTAATGTACACAGACTACAATATACTGATGTACATGTGCGGCACATCTCGATAACCTTTTTTGTTTTGTTGAACACTCAAGAAATTTCTGTACAATTTCTCCTTTTCTTTTGCCTTGTCTAAAGTGCATTGGACCATGGAAATACTGTGTCATCAAAAACAAACCATGAATTCTAACAACGGTTACACTCCCACTACAGTGGCAACCATCCACTCAGAGCCCACAATGAAGAACTGATTAAAGTAGGTACCCTGGGTGACAGTGGTCCCTGCATAAAATTTGTACACGCTGAACCCAGAAAATGTATCCGATCCAAAATTGTGGATAACATCCAGCTACATATCAAAACAGAACAACCCCATATGAGTGACTATTTTCACACACAATATGGACAGAAATGTCCAAGAAAATATCTGGGCAGGTCTGACCTGGAGGATTTGAGCGTCTGGGCGCGCTCTGCGACTCTTCTGGTGCAGCAAAAACAGTAGAAGCCATCTTATTGGGTCTTCTGGATGCTGCAGCATCATCTTCATAGCCACCGAACAGGTTACTGGAACCACCACCAGGAGGCCGCAGAACCCTGCAGAACACAAAACACTGGAAATCAGCCTTCACAGGGTTTCACGTTCCATATCACTGATCCCATCGCCATAAGAAAAAAAAACAGAAATAAAAGCATATGACTTCATACATGGAATGATGGTTTACTTGAAGTTACTCGAGTAAATGTGAGGGTTCAGGTTAACCCTAACCCACAAATAGCCAGTATAATCTCCTCTTTGGGGGTATTAAAACCCCAAAGGATATAATGGAAGAATAATACAAAATGAAACGTATAAGACTTGTGCTGTCACCTTAGGTTTGTTTTATCAGTATTTCTGGCTAAAACAACAAGTGCTGACAAGACAACCTGTCTGTGAATGTTAGTGAGCCTTTTGAAAAAATGGTTATTCAATGACAAGCTCGGGAAGGAGGGATGAAGACTGCGCTGGGCTACGAAGTAAGAAGAAGCCACGCCATACTTGAACTCGACTAATACCCAGAGCTGACCCGGGAAGTGGCACTTTAAAGTCGGTCGGAATGAACCAAATCTCCTTCTACTGGAACAATGTGGCCGCCGCGCGGCTGCTAGCCAGTACAAAGAAGTCTGAAGTGGCTTCTCACTTCCGCAGGAGACAACGCCTGCTCGCTTAGCTAACATGCTAACTGTTGACTTTCCCAGTTGCTAATTAACGACTACGCAACCTGCAGAAGCTCACGGAGTTTAATCTTATTTCACATAACATTGTAGGGTGCTAACAATCCGTTTGGAAACATTAGCAAGAGGAAAAAAAATGATGGTGCCAAATGCTACGAAGCGCTCCTGTCAAATACCGTTAACCTACATTGAAAAAGGAGCGGCTTCCTCCACATGAACTAATCAAAGGTTGGATTTCTTCTCACAATACAACATATTGTTTACCTTGAGCTTGGTTTTGAGCCACTGTCCAGCCCCTGAAACATGTTCGTCGAAGTCATGGTGGTTCTGTTTTGAGCCTTCAAGTTTCCAAATACAACTTCAATAATTTGCCAACTGGACGACCAGCAAGTTCCCCTGCCTGCGAGGACCCAGCCAAACTCTGATGAAGAATTCACTCCACCCAATGGTGACGCTGAGCAGTATAATTGGCTCTTGCGTGTCCGCTCTGGTGTGGAAGCGCTCGTTTACTACTCCGATGACGCGCCGGATGTGATCCGTGACTATGCTTATTTTTTTCAGTGCGTAGAGATCTTTTGAAATAATCTCTTTTACGGCAGAACTGACGTCCTATTCTTTTTGAACATAGTAGTTTTTATTTGACCCGAAAACGATGTTAGATACACACATTTAATTTGGGAAAAACCCGAACCCTCGCCCCGACAGTCGATCAAGTTGTACTAAAAACACGCACCTCCGCACGAAACGTGACATTTTTGACGCTTGTTTTGTTCACCGGGGTACTTCGCCAACCATAATGAGACACTGGTAAATCACGGGCTTGAAAGAGTTCGTTTGATTATGTTTGCTGAATCGCATGGCGCATTTGTTGCCTTCTTGTGATCCCGAATTGTGATTCCGTTTTGACTTTGGATTTGGCTTTGGTCATTCGGTGTACGCCGGTTTCAAAATGCAACCCCAATGATTAATTTGATCATCAAAATGTCAATATTGGGCGGAATTTCTTTTTGAAGTACTAAAATCCCACAGTAATCATAAACCTGTTGGCAACATTACAGCAAAACAAATCTCAAAATCTATATAAAAAATACTTACGCGTGAAACATGCAGGGAACTAATGAAATACACATATCGGAAAACGTGTCAGCCCCGTGACAGGAAAAGACTAGTGATTGGTCCTTCTCGGTGGCTTTTTAACTGCCAATTGGTGGGGCGTTTTGTCAATCAATTTTCTAACCGTCGGCCACTGGTATTTTCGACCAATCACAGCATTTGTTTTCGAGTTGTAGTGGGCGTGCCGAAACGCGTGAAGTAGTAGCGATCCACAGTAGTGATGGGAATTCCGGCTCTTTTTAGAGAACCGGCTCTTTTGGCTCGGCTCACTAAAAAGAGCCGGCTCTTTCGGCTCCCAAACGGCTCTTCAGAGTTTTTTGTTGCTTTAATCGATATATTACCAATAATAA
>CAAKHB010007606.1:17012-37040 GCA_901007665.1 Aeoliscus strigatus | reverse complement strand
GGGTGGACAGTTCTCAGGTGCCTGTGGAGGTTGTTGGTTGAGCCGGCTCTATATGATATTTTGGTCTTGCAGACAATGCATTCTGATTTGGAGCCATCAATATAATTAAAATGAGTCAAAATATGGCTCCTTTTCCTGCTTTGACTTATTTCTTTTTTACTTTCTTTATTTTTTTCTTTTTGTCCTCCGTGTTGCACTCTCTCTCCTCTCTTGACCCGTTCGTGTGCCAGGCTGCCGCCCCTCCCTCCTCTGCTCAGCGCACTAAGCAGCGCAGACACAGAGACGGCACCACGCATATTGACCAATCACGTGCGCCTTCAAGAGAAAAAAAGCATCTCGAAGGGAGCCGGCTCCTGATTGGTGGGGAGCCGGCTCCCGTCGTTCACCTCAAAGAGCCGGCTCATAGAGCCGTTACGTTCGCGAACGACACATCACTAATCCACAGGAACTGTCATCTGTAACAAGTTGTCGGGCAGTTGTCAGCTAGCAATGCTAACTCGTACTTCGTTTGGGAATAACATCATCCTTCTTCACTTTCAGGTAAATCTTAACGCGCGATAGTGTTCTCACAAGCTAGCTTGTACTCTGTTTCATGAAAACACTTTGTCATAGGCAGGTTTTGAGACATTAGTACAGGGTTGACTTCGGTAAAGATTAGCTAGTCAGCAGCAGCTATGCTAGGCACCGCGGTTTGAATGATTGTTCACTAGACATTGTACAGTTGATTAAATCTGTGATAACTTCAAACGAGTAGTATAAGGCATTTAATGGTTTATCACGTCCCGTTCGTAACGTAACATACACCCACCAGTCAACTGCCAGACCCGTGTTTGGACTGAATTATTAGTTAGATGTATGTGAAGTTAACTTACAAGCCACAATCACTGAGGCTGTAACATTGGTAGGATGTTTTGCGAATAGTCATCAGTATCTTCATTCAAAAATCAGTGTTTACCCCACAGAAAAGAGAAAACCACTATTTTATCTATTTTAAGTAGAACTGTTTTAAGTAGAACTTCCCATTGTCACATCCACTTATTAATGTCACCATTGCCAAAAACATGGTAAGATTGCAAGGAGTAAATAGTGAGTGACACCACTAACTAGATAAATTAGATTTATTTTGTGAATGATACTTTTCATCCGAGCTTTTAAATGACAGATTTAAAGACTGTGTCCAGTCCAAAGATGAGCGTTTTTCTCACCTTTCACACATATCAAGGACTCAGTCGTTGTCCTTATTTACCTATTACTGTCACGACCATTCCTTCTGAGAACACACAGATAACAAGTAAATAAGCCAGTGGATACTTTAATATTGTCATGAAGTTGTAGGATGGAAACATCACAACCCCTATCGTACAAATGTCAAACACACCAGGTATTGATGCGCACAAAAAAAAGCCATGTGCTGATTCTGACTAATTGTAAAAGCCGATATCACAGTTAGAAAATATGTCCCAAAAGGTCTAAAACTCACTCGGTGTGCTTGAACCAAATAGACAATAATTTCTGCAGGGGCGACGGTGACGTAGCGAAGTGCACTTGAGAATAAAAACTTATCATTTCTTCTCAGCTCGTCTTGACATCAGCTGCGGAGGGACTATTTGTTCATGCCCCGCAGCCCCACGTCCCCCATTTAGCATCCAGCCTTGTGTTGGTTTATTTCAATTATGTTTCTTTTAAAGTGATATGTGTTATTGTGAAGAAAGCGTCGAGAAATGATGCCCGATAGAAAAACAGTTGAACTGCGCAGAGTTGAGTTCAGTCGGAGCCGGAGCAGCAGAGGAGCAGCGAGCAGGCAGACCGCTGCTGGCTTTTATTATGTCCGATTTGAGCAGTCCCTGCCCAGCTAACCGGTCGGACCCATGGTGAAGAGAAAGAAGACGTCGCCCACGACCGAAGAGCATGAAAATGGGTAAACAGGCGTTGGAAATAAACACTTTAAATAGAGGTCGAATGCACCGAGGTTGCTTTCGTTGTCGTTTGAGCAGGGCGCTAAAGTGAAAAGCGCTCGGCGGCGAATTTAGTTGAAATTCAACGTGAAATATTGCGATTTGGAGCCGGAAGACAGACGGTTAAGAAACACACTTAGTCCCCGAACTAATTCTGTCGTGAGGTGAAATTTGTGTGAGGAGGGAAATGAATTTATTCAGTGTTGTTTCGTCGGGACTGGAGAGGGGATTTGAAACAAACAGCGGCGGCCATGTTGAGAGACAGTGCTCGTCGTCTTTAGAAGTTAATTTCTCGCACCGCTTCGCCCCCAATGTGTCATTATTTTCACTGGATGTGTACCGGCAGAATGACACCGGGCTCCAGGGAGGGGATCGGTGTGGATGGGAGGAGGAATCCGTCCAGAAAAGCCGAGGGTTGCGACGAGGAGGAGAGCGGAGAGCAGGCGACGGAGGAGCGCAGTACAAAGGGAGACGACGATGGAGTGGAAATTCTTAATCCATCAGCCCCAGCTCTCAGCCCCGGTTCGGCTCCGGTGCTGCCCCCCGCCTCCCCGCCCAACCGAACCGGACTAGGTGCTGGCAGCCAGCAGCCCCAGTCCTCCGCGGAGCCCGTCGCTCCGTGTCACGACCAACATCATTTTCTCCGATCAAGTGTTCGACCTCCAAGCAAGCGGATCCGGAAGGATTCAATCGGCTCGGCCATCAATGGACACGGCGGGGCGAAATCCAAAGGTAGAGTATAGGTGACCGGCTCCTGGAGGTGTGTGTGAGTGTGTGTGTGTGTGCAGGGTCTTCAGTTGAATTGGTTTGATTAGATTGCACTCCTTGTCACACCCTGAGAACTGTTCCTGTCATGCCCACAACTTCCAGCAGTCCACACATCTGCTCACATCTGCTCCACAGTCCATCTCAGGGATCTTCACTGTTCCCTATGAGCATCATCATTATCATTCTGTTTATTTTCATGTTGTTCTCTCTGTCAGAAACAAACCATGTTGTGTTCTGCAGGTAAGAGCACCACTGTTAATTTTTGTGGACACTAAAGTAGACAATGTAGAAAAAAAAATAACTCGTTACAGGAAAAATATATATATTACCACATTGTCTTTAAAAAGTACAGTACAGGTTTAGAATTAATAATAATAATTTAAGCATTTAGCATTTTTCTTTGCCATGTGTGCATAGACAAGTTCAAGGTTCACAGGAATTCTTTTGCAGGCTCTTGTATGTAATGTATTCCAGTTTCCAGCACATCTACTAAAAAAAAAAAAGAAAAGGATATCCAGATAGATAAATAATAAAATGAAAATATAAACAATACAATTTGCCCAAAAATAGGGCAAAGAACTTAAACATTATGCAGAGAATTAACAAAACATATATAAGAAAAAAATATGAATACTACAGTGAATATTTTGACAAGGTGCTTGTAGAAATATTGACATATTATAGATAGACTGTAAACAGATTACTGTGGAAAATAAATATGAAGAAATATTGCACATGGTAATTGGATTAGTTTTATACATATCGTACTTAGGGTGAGTCATAGGGATAAAGGCCAAATTTGCACATCATGTCACAAAGGTTGTCACGTTTGTTGAGGTCTGTATCAACACGTACATTCCGGCGCTGATGTATGGCGAACATAAAGAGGCATTGCTGCAGTTTCAAATGTCACAAAACATTCTACTCCTTATCAAAAATGTAATTTTCCTGGCTTTTCCAACTCAAAAGCCAAAAATTAGAAAATGTTTAGCAGAACATTAGAAACATGATAATTCCATTGGCCTATTGGACAATGTTCATATTATCGTGATGTGCAAAACATTGTGAAACAGACGGGCGTATGCTGTGTGTCCTCCAGTGTGAGAGTTGTATGCTAAAACCTTCTGGAGCTGTCCTGAGTGAACTGACAGTAAAACTGAGTGGGAGTAAACAGCCGAAAATTTCTCCTGACTGGCAGACACACGCAAGTATTGTCTTGTTGAGCTTGGTTCGCCGGCCTTTACGTTGCTCAAAACCACATTACAAAGACAAGGACAGAAAGGCTGAAGTTAATAGAACACTGAAGTATGTGGAAATAGGTGAATATATGAAAGCACAAATTCATAGATGAGTGGTCAAATGTTGTGCTATCAACAAAACAAATAAATATTGGGTGTGGGTTCTGGGGCTGGTGCCTAATTTTGTCCTGGTGTCTTTAGCAGCAGTGTGACAAGGGGCAAAGGAAAGTGCAACAGAAGGAAAACTGAGGCGATTTCTGCTCAATGACGACAAAGACATCAGAGTGACCTAGAGTGACGCCAAACCTCCAATCATCTTTCTTTCTTTTTTTTATTTTTTATTTACTTACAATTTAACTGGAACAGACCTGGGGGTTGTTCCAGAAAGCAGGTTTAGTGAAAACCATTTGTTTATTATAGAAATATGTATATTTTTTTTCCTAATTTAAGTGTTACTGATAAACTAAATTCAGACATATGGAAATGTATGGATTGGATAGATTTTTGTCAGTTTACTAGTTTTACTCATTTCAGGAGGAAAAAACTCACTAAACCTTTCTGGAACACACTCCTTGCTTCAGAATATTTCTTCTTGGACGTGGTGTTTTCTAAATGAGTCTGCTAGGAGGTGAATTATTTCTTCTCTGACAGTGATGACGGGTTGGTGTCTTTTGTCACTGGGAAAGAAAAACTGATTGTTTGAAATATATTTAGAAGTCCTGAATGAACCAGTTGACCGAGGAAGTCCATCCTTATTTTGATTTGATGTTATACTGGTGCACGTCTATTTTTAAAAGTGATACATTGAGGTTATTGTTTTTTTTTTGTAAAGGACTGGTTTATGTAGACAGATTTCTGTTGCCTGAGTGTAACAGTGTGTGCTGCGGTGTTTATGGATGCCTCCTGGCATTGTGCTCTTCTCTGCTGGAGTAAACTTGGACATTCAAGCCCACCATGAGTTGGTTTTGGACCTGTGTACTGGAGACTTGGCTGCAGGAACTGATTGCTTTTCCTGCCTCTTTGCCAGAGCCAAACCCCAGAAGGGGAAACTCAGTAGGCTGTGCGCACTAATGGCTGTCGGTGGCTTTGCTCAAGATTTTTTACTGTCCTCCAAACAACGTCGCTCAAAGCGAGACATTCTCATCGTGATGTTTTTTGTCATGACTGATGTGGCTTTCTGTGTAACACAGGCACAGAGAATGGCACCACCTCCCAGGGGGCCCTAGGACAGTCGGGGCCTGTGGCAGGCGCTACAGGTGGAGTATCCAAGGCCTCCAAGGGCCAAGGGTCTGCTGAGAAGGAGGAGCAAGCAGGTAACCAGAAGAGGGCCCGTCGGCAGTGGGAGTCCTGGAGCGCAGAGGACAAGAACAGCTTCTTTGAAGGGCTCTACGAGGTAAACGATGGAACCTTTACACACTGTGTGCGCCACATAACAGAGTTTAGACACATCTAACACAGACGGTATTACATATCTCCAGCATGGGAAGGATTTCGAGGCAATACAGAACAACATCGCCATGAAGTATAAAAAGAGAGGCAAGCCGGCCAACATGGTGAAGAACAAGGAGCAGGTCCGCCACTTCTACTACCGCACGTGGCACAAGATCTCCAAACACATTGACTTCGCCAATGGTGAGCTGCTGCCACACTAATAGTGTGTTCCAGGTGCTGAGCTGGGACAGGAAGTTACCTCGGATATCCGACCTGTAACTTTGTCCACCCCCATCCACACCCCCAAGAATCCAATATGTCAGTAGTGACAGTGACTTGGAGACATACAGTTTTGTTGTTCCTGTGTAGAATACAAGATGTGTTGTTTATCAACGAAGAACTAGTACAAGTATGTCTTTTCCCTACTATGTTGTGATGAAATTGGAACTCAAACAACTTGTTTTTAACCTGGAAATGAATTGTTTGAATTGTTTACGCACGTATGACATGACAGGAATGCACACTCCCCTGTTGGTGTTCAAATGTAGTTCATTTGTTGAAGAAAACAAAAGGAAAAAGCATTTAATTCACAAAACACATTCAAAGTAGAGCAAATCATGCGAATGGGATTGTGTTGTTGATGTTTCCGTTAGCATAGATGTGTCTGTGGTGCATCGTGACTTGTGCTGTCTTTTCTCCTCAGTTTACTCCAGAGTGCTGAAGAAATCCTCCCAAGAGCTTTATGGTCTCATCTGCTACGCTGAACTACGCAAAAAAGTCGGAGGATGTGAGTGAAGGCGGCACCTGATCGTATTCATGTGTGTGTGTGTTTGCGACTGTTGGTGTGGGTGATGAGGGATGTCATTAGAGGCTCCCAATCAGATGGGACTGCTGATCCTGAGGGACAATGTTGTCAACGCTGGGTTGACTTGCTTTTTTGTCTCTGACAGTAATGGACGATAAGAACGTGGCAAAGCTGAATGAACTCATTCAACAAGGGTAAGTGTACAAGTCACACAAATTTGATCTCTGTTAAATGCCATCTACATCTTCAAAGATGAATAGTCACCATGTGTAGAGATCATAAATCCCACTGGTACACATGCAGTGCAGGTGGAATTCACTCACTGGGACTTTTTCCATTCTTTCGCTGCTTCATATAAAAAAACATACATATTAAAGAACGTTAGCCTAGCTTTGGCTAATTGCTAATCTCGAGACGTTTTAAAGTCAGCTTTCCATTTTTTTTCAATGTCGATTTGGGATAGAAGCTGGTACCTGCTGCTCTTTGGTTCCTCCTCTGTTGAGGTTCCAGGCGAGCTGAACCGACACTTAAAACGAGACGTCTACAGATTGTCAGCCTCTGATCAGTCACTAGAGAGAGAGGGACGTCCCAAGCACCTTCAACACAAGAATCTAACAGCAGTTTTACCAGAGGCCAGTTTTTATTCCTCGTCCAGAGGTCACACTCATTAATGAAGACGTTTGCGTGTTTGTTGGACGGTGAGAATGTTCACATTGTTTCAGCGGTTTTGTGTGGACGCACACGTTTCTTGAGATTTTCTTTCTTGAATCGAGTTTCTTGAATTGTCTGAAGTGCTGAAAATGAGAAAATAAATGCTTTCAAAACTTGAGTACTGTCCATCTGTCTGAGCAGGGCCACCACTGTACGCTCCAAAGGGAGAAACCTGCGAATCAAAGCGCCCATGTGTCGCGCTCTGAAGAAACTCTGTGACCCAGATGGTGAGTCTGTGCAGCAGTGGACACCTAACACACAAAAAATGTGAACTCACATTCTGGTGAAAGGGATGAAATAAATACGTCTGCTGAGGGGAAAAAAGAGTTTGTGTGGGTTTGGGTTTTGGCAATAACAGTGACGATGTGTGGGTTAGTGCTGTTTCCATGGTAACGTGGGTTGAAGAGAAATTGCAGGAGGGAGACGCTGTAGGTGATGGTTATGATCAGTCCTGAAATGATCAATATGACTCGCCCACCAAATCAGATTTCCTCCTGTTTGGTGCTGTCAGCCATGGGCCTCAGTTTGAGGGAATCAGTCCATCGGCAATCGTGTCCTGCTCGTGTCTATTCTCTCGCTTGTCTGTATCTAGTTTCATATCATCATTTTTAAAAAAAAGGTGGTGTCCATCTGGACGAAAAGTGGGTACATGTACCTCCTGTCCCATCCTGAAACTCACACCTATGCTGTCAGCTGTTGTCGTTCCACGTGCTCTATTCCATTTTGTATTCTGGCTCTGCAATGTGGACCCCCACTGACCTTAAAGTGAATCCTAGCAAAGCCTCTTCTCTGAGCTCCAGCCCATCTTACTATGCCTGTCTGTACGTCCCCGCAGGAGTAAGTGACGAGGAGGATCAGAAGCCGGTGCGTCTACCCCTGAAGGTGGCAGTGGAGCTCCAGCCGCGCAGCAACTACTCCTGGGCCCGTGTTCAGAGTCTAGCTCACAATCCACGCATCAGGTCAGGCATGTTGCTTAATGTCAGAGAGCTGCCACCAATATAACTGTTCATTACTCATTCGCTGTGGAATTACCGTTCATTTTATGTATTATCTTTCTGTTTCCAACCCAGAATGATGGTGGAGCTTCACAGAAAAGTCTCTAGCCTCATCGAGTACCTGAAGCAGAAGTGGGCGTATCACGACCAGCGGATTGTATCCTTCCCCTCCACACTTTGTTTAGAAACTCAGATCATTTCAGTGAGTCAGTGCTAAGGCACAAATAGTCCAGTGAGAATTATTTGTACAGTACTTTTTATGCAACACATGTAAAACAACAGAATAGATTAAAAAAATGAAAACAGGATAAAACATTAAAAGAACCTTAAACAAAGTAAAAAAAAAAAAAACTAAACAAAATAATAAAGATGAAGCATATTAAAAGAAAATCAGTTGTGGCGGTGCAGAGGTAAACAAGCTCAAAGCCAGTATCAGCTCATGGAATCGTGATCATTTCCAGAGGACACACCTATTTCTGTCCTTGACCACACGTTTCAGCTCCAGAGTCTGATGGAGCGGGAGGCTCTGGAGGCCGGTCAGTCCAGCTCAGCTTGTCCCACCAGCTCTCAGCCAGAGGAGCTCGTCCTTTTTCCGGCAGAGAGCAGTACTTTGACCACACTGCCTGGAGTTGCACGGGTGGTTCACTCCAAGGCCTCCTGCACCGTTCACTGGCAGGAGAGCGGGAAGAACCGGCCGAATGCAAAGGAGCTCCCTGCTGCCCAGATCCTCGGTATTCATACTGCCCCCTCACTTCGGACCGCCACCAAATCTGGACGGGGAAGTGGAGCCGCTGCTGGCGCCGTGGTGACTGTCTTGAGTGACGGCCGTCGAGCGGAGCCCCTCGAACCGACAGTGGACAGTTGTGCAAAGGATGAGGAGAAGAGGCCGTTCTCCATGTCTTCACCCATGTCCTTGCAGCAGCAGACGGGGCCTCCCAGAGAGGAGACCACAGGGACAGGGCTCGCTGACGGGAACAAAAGCTGCGCTGGCGTTGAGGCTAGTGGCAGTTCGGTGGTGACAAAGACAACGGATCAGTTCTGTAGTGGAGCAGAGAGCTCAATGGAGCAGGGCAGAGAGGAGCAGAACTCAAACACCTCCTCCCCAGAGGTCATCCACACCTCTCCAGCCAAGCCTGCCCCGACTGGCTCAGAGGATGGAGTCCCACAGGGCTCCGGTCCAGCAGCTAAAGAGCGAACTGTTGAACAGATCAGAGAGGAGGGCTGGAGCGCCCGTGACGCTGACAACGTCACCCTGGCCGAGCTTTATTTGATGTCTGGAAAGCCCGGCAAGCTGCAGCTGGAGTACGAGTGGCAGTCGATGGCACTTCCTCACAACAGCCAGGAAAATGGACAGAATCCACCGCAGACCAAACCCAACAGGAGGCAGCGCGTCTTACGCTGTCTGCTCCGGCTGGTCGCCACTGAAGTCAACCCCAAACCTATGGTAGACAGTGATCCATCATTTATCCTGTTGTCGTCTTCTAATGGTTGGGTTTAAATGGAGTTTGACAAGAAACACACTCCTGCAGCAACTTTAAAGGAAACATGATTTTGATGTTCAGCGTTCTAAAATCCTGGTGAAGTGCAGAATTACTTTGTTTTAAAATTGTGTTACAGCAACTGCCACTAAGAATAGAAATATAAAATATTAAAAATAAAATTAGTGTGAGAAATTCCAATATGCACATCGAAGCTAAATACACAGGAAATATGTATCTACATAGCCTGAGATGTACACAAAGGAATATTAGTAACGTCACACCAGTATGTCAGAAGATCAGTTAAGGAATATTAAGAAATGTGCACTGAGATGATTTTGTTGTTGTTAATGTGTGTCGCCCCCCCCACCCCCAGGCTCCAGAGATGTGCTCTACAGCCACGTCACCACTGAAGACCCAGCAGGAGGAGCAGAGCCCGACCTTCACCTCACCAGGAAAAGGTCCCATTGCAGCTGTTCGCAGCCCCAGCTGTAGCCGGCAGCAGGCGTCTGTCCGAGGGGCCAGGTTACTTCTGCCAAACATCAGCTCAGGTGTCAGCAGGACACGCACAAACATCTACACACACACACTAGTAGTGTCTCTATTTCAATGAGTTTATCAAAGTAATGTCAATAATTTCATATGATCACTTTTTGATAAAATTTGAATGAATGTTCTCAATCAGAATTACTTCATTTTCTGAAAAGGGAACAGGGTATATTAATGAACATACACCACCCGTTCTCATTCAGTGACAACAATAAGGAACAACACCAATTATTGTTATTCATATTTTATTGTCATTGTTCACAAGTATAAACTTGCAAATCATATCAAACGCCTCATGAACCTTTTTGCAGAAGTTACTGAGATGAGACAGAAATTGGAATCATGAATATTTACATAAGTAACACATTTGTCACCAGTAATGTGACTGAGTTTTTAAATCAGTATTTTGTAATGAAATAAAGGACCCAACACTGAGTACGTCAGCCCCCCCCCATGTAGACTCGAGGTGTGACCTGCATGTCATCTGTTCAGGTGGGCGCAACCCTCCCCGCTCTCCCCTGGGCTCGACAGCAGGCGGCGGCAGCGACGAAGGCGGCGTGTTCGCGGTGCCCACCACCCTCCCCCCCAACAGCTCACGGCACAACAGAATGTTCTCCCCCAACAAGGAGGCAGAGCTGGCCCTAAGACAGCAGCTCGACTCCATCAGTGTGAGGAGTGGCTTCTTCTCATCGCAGGGGTTCCACATCGACAGCCGCATGTGCTCCTGCCCATTCTGATTCTCTTTTGTTTTTCTTTCTTTTACAGATGCAGTCAGATCTTTTTCTCTCCAGACCAAGAAAACCTCGAAACAGACAACTTCGGAAACCACTTGTAGTTCAGGTGAGTTGCCTTGTGCTGCTTAATGCAGTCGTTGAGGACTTGTTGCTGTCTGTCTGCTCCAGGCTCAATCTCTCCGACATGCTGCTGCTTCTTTTTTTTTTTTGTTATTGGTGTTTTTCTTCATTTCCTTCAAGCAATAGTGACTGAAAGGGAGTGGGTCTTCTTACCGCAGTCGGCATAATTTCCACTTTTTTCTCGCTGAAATGGGTTCCTCTGTATTTTCTTTGTTTACTTCAAGTGGTGATGACAGAATGGGAGTGGATCTTGCATCTTACTGCAGTGAAAAGATCACCATGATTTTCCACTCAGGTTGTCATTCAGAAATCACCTTTTGGTCGGTTCTGTTTTCCCACTCCGAGATCTGGGAAAGGCACACGAGGCAAACCGTCCAGTCAGCTTTGGATAGAATCCTGCTCCCGTGTTTGGTGTTTTTCTGGTTATCTGGTTATCTGTGTAGCTGTGCGTGGAATACCACAGAATATGTTCATCACACACCAACAGCTAGCGCACAGAGGGCTGTTTTTCCTGGAACGCAAACAACTCGGTTTTCAACCGCAAATTACATCCCCACGGACCCCGGACATTGATATAGTCAGAACGCACCGTGAGTCACGATGGGCAAAAAAACGACAAGTAGCTCAGTTGTTTCTGTCTCCTCCCCAGCGAACCTTGTTACCACGAACAACAGGAGACACTCCTCAGCACGTCTGCTCCTTCTCCATCCTCTCCAACTCCTCGGCCACAGGTAGGTCTCAAAGCTCACGGCCCCATGTGATCAGCAGAGGGTGGAAGTGAATGGTTGTGTCATATTGTCACTACTTTTATATGCTTATGTGTATATAAGCTGTAGATTTCTTGGGGTTGGGTTACATGTTCTTGATCAACATGTCTGCTCATTACATATAGTCACACATTCCTTTGGCACTTCTTGTTTCCTCCTGCAGGCACTGGATCTTTTCGGCCAATCCAGACTCGACTGGCTCCTAGCTCCCGCCCCCTGCTGTCCAAACCGTCCCCTGCCGCCTCCACTTCAGCAGCAGCAGCCAGCCAGCTCTCCAGTACATGCGGCTTTATTATCCAAACAGTTTCGATTGAATTGAAATAGAATGGGGTTTTTTTGTCACAGAGGACGAAATCTCCCTCCAGACATTTTCCCCTAACTACAATTTGAGACTTGTGTTCTAAATGTCCCCTCACTGTTCCTTTCCTCCTCAGGTGCCATTGACCTGGCAGCGAAGTCTGCTGGCATCATCCCCGGCACTTCCTGTCTGGAGCTGGATTCTCCCTCTGGTGACGACTCGCTGCTCTGCAACGCACCCACTCCAGATCCTCAACCAGAATCTCAGCTCCTCCAGGACACTGCCCCAGAGGTCAGTCTTGTTGGGACAGTACTGGTGGGTTCCAGTTGTACTGGATGTCCCAGTTGGTACCTCACAGTGACGTCATTGCGGGGTCAATACGGAGTTGTTAGCGTTCCACTTCCAACACAGCACACACAGTAGATAAAAGTTGGTGTTCCATTTGCAACTTCCTGTCCACAGCTCAGACAACGTCTAGGCACAGCAATTGGAACGCACTATAACGCCAAATTATTAGTAGTTTGATGCCAGCAAACTTTCTTTCTTTCTCTCTCAGCAGTTGTTGATGTGATAATAAAATTGGAACGTGAATGTTAAACAAATAGGATTTGATCAAGTATCCCGAGGCATGTGTGTGCTTTCAAAAGTCACTGGAATAAAAAGTGTCTGACATTCATCAGGATCAGAAATACATTATTAATCATCAGAGGGAAAGCTAGCTTCTTCAGCTCCAACAAAGAATAGAAATACAACGCTGAATACTTGAAAACTGACCATTGAATCAAAATAAAAATAAAAACGTGTTCATCTAACTTCAGCGTACAGTAAATATTCATTCATCCATTCATTCATTGTTGAACTAATTCCTCCCACAGAACGGTTTGCCACCACCACCGTCTCCTGCAGCGTCTGGCGGTGGAGACTCACTCCTCTCTCCACCCAGCGTGGCCTCTCTCCTGGACATCTCGCTGCCCGGCCCCCCCGAGGAGGCTCTAGCCCCTGGAGAACCTCAGACACACATCAGTGACTCCATCATTGAGCTCGCCATCAACTCTGCCCACTACGGTGCGTCACTCTGTTCGTATCCTTCGGATCTCTCGCTGACCAGTAGCTCCAGACGTACCGCCACAAGATTTCTCAGAGCTCAGAGCCATGTACAGAGTGTGTGGGCGGGGCTTAACGGGAGGGGACGTGGATTTAATTGTCAACAGGAAAAGAGTTGGACGTTTCTTTGAAAGACCAACAAAGGATCATTAAACTCTACCAGACTTCTCCAAACAAAGCTCTGCCATTGACACGTTTCTCTGGCGACATCACTTTGTTCATCACTCTGATTGGTCGTAGCTCTATCCAGCTGTGTGCAGCGATAGTTTGATCTGCATCCGTCAGTTTGGAAGGTCTATCAGTCGTTGCCACAACCTCCATCCTTCTAGATGGTCTGGTTCTCCAGGCTAATGACCCAGTTCCAGCTGGAGTCGCCTCAATTCAGCTTTTTGCGTTTCAGTATATAGTGTATAGACACTGGTACCTGCTGCTCCCTGTGGTTCCTCCTTCAGTGAGGTTCCAGCGAGCTGAGCTGATTCTAGAACGTGACGTCTACAGACAGCTGGCCTCTGATTGGTCACTAAAGAGAGAGGGACGTCCCAAATGCTACCATCAACACAAGAATCTACCAGCAGTTTTACCAGCAATAGTGATGTAGTACTCTCTTCCTCCTGTTTCATGTACATATAATAATAAATATACATTTTATTTGTATTACACAAAATGCCACAGAGCAGGAAAAAAACAACTGAAAACAAATGCAATCAAAAATTGTTCGGATCAATAAATAGTTAAAGGGGAAAATATAATACATTTAGCAAAATGCTTTTTTAAAAAATATATAACGGCTGATGTCCAAAGAAATAAACTGATCTGTTCATGAAGTCCAGACGTTTGTGTGTTTTAGAGCTGGACACAGCGACTCTGTTTGGTCCGTCTCTCCTCTGATGGTGACAACATCCCCAAACTGAGCTGCAGGTTCTCCAAACGCTATTAACGTGTCGGTGTTGCGTATTCAACACTGTCACAGCAGTTTTGTTCATCCATCGCTGTGATGTCAGCCACTGAACTGTAATGGAACCAAACCGAGCCGAGTAGAGCTGGAACTGTAGAGTGGAAAAGCGTCCAGTTTAGAGACCAGTTTAGTTCTCAAAAGGTTTGAAGTAGGTTCATATTGTTCAGGGGGGGAATCTTCTGACGTGGTCCATTGTGTGGTGTGTGTGGCTGCAGGTGAGGAAGCTGCTCTCTCTCCGGCCAAACTGAGCAACAGCGACGGCTCCAAACTGCTGGCCTCCTCTCCGTCGGTCAGCCCGTCCCGAGGCTGGATCCCCTCACCCAGCCACGACCCCCAGTGGTACCCCAGCGACTCATCGGACTCCACGCTGGGATGCCTCCTCTGTAAGTCTGCGTCCCTTCCAAAGATCCGAGGCAAACGCTGTGGTTTAGTTGAATGAGAACAAACGTGATGAACGTGGTCGGCTCTGCTTCCAGCCAGCATTGTGTCTCCTGAGAAGAGCCGGCGCAGCACCCTGACCCCCTCTGGCCCCTCCAGTGGCACCGCTCTGCTCGGTCCCAGTCTCCTGGACTGCAACTCCCACGACTCCTTTCAGTCCCGTGGCCTTCCTGACGTGGCTGAGGTACGTCTGAGCTCTTTGAATCTCCTCTAGAAACATCTCTCATGTCGATGTCTTCAATAAGACTCGTGTCTTTTATTATCTGTCTTTTTTTTAAGGTGGGGTTTATTGACCACACTTTGTTCCATGTTTTGTTTATGAAACGTACTGGATGAATAAAGTTGAACTGACTGATGTCATGCTCACAGGTGGACTCTCAGCTCGCGTGTATGATGAGCGAGAGCAGTGTGGACTACATCGCCCGCTTCAACGACCTCGCTCAGGAGCTCGCTGTGACCGAACCCTCCCTCCCGCCACCGTGAGCAGGACATGAGCTGGTTCCACCAGCTGACTGAAGAAAACGGCTCCATGCAGTGACCGGAGGTCTAAAGCTGTCGCACGCTGTCCCCGTTGCTTCAGAGAGATACTGCCAATGGAGATAGACCCCCCCCACACACACACACACACACACCAACCACCCCCCTCAAAGCCATTTTGACCATGTTTGTTAAAAGTGCAATAATTCCGTTGACCTTTTGTCTCGAGCCGCTTTGGTCAAGGCGAGTTGGAAATGCGTTGGTTTTAGTGAATTTGTTGAAATGCCCTTTAAACAGATGTGTTTACCCAACACAACCTCATGTACAGGAAACATTCTTTGCCATATCTGAACAAGTTGGGGTTTTTAAGTCTCTTCCTGCTTCTTTCGTTGTCGCTGCACCAAGCGTGAGGATGAGGAGGGCGAAGGTGACGGACACACTGTTTTCTATTCAGATGAGCAGGCAGATGCGGTCTTTCATTTCTCCTCATCTGTGCAGCTCCACAGACATTGGTGAATCCAATCAGGTTTCCTGTGTGATGTAACATGGCAGCTTCAGTGTTAAAGCGGAATCAGAATGACTAAAGTAACTTTTAGTGCTGCATCAGCAAAAGAAAACGCGTACATTTAATGTCAAAACCTGAATGTTAAATGTACAAATCCTTTTTGTCTCTTATGAGCTTCCCTGCTGATCTCCTGCTCCTAATTTATGCAAATTAAGCTTTCATCTAAGCTGTCATCAAACACTGAACATTGAATCCTCAGTCTCTTTTTATGTCGTCTGATTGGATGCACTCACTACACTAATTTCCAATTGGCTGATCCATGATGTCAACACACTGCTGTCGTCTCTTCAGCCCCGCTGTGGGAGATGCAACATTCCCAGCGTACGGTCACACATGCTGTTTACGGTAAATACCCTCGTCACACACACACACACACACACACACACAGTCGAGCATAAATCAAACTAACTGCGACTACATAAAAATATCTGAGTGTGAACTGGAGGAGTTGGATTTGTACGTGCGACTTCGACTGCTGCATTTATTATTTCTTATCATTCTTTGGAAACACAAAGAAAAAAGGCTTCATCTTCTCACAGAAAACCAGTGCAGACAGTTCCAACTGAAGAATAAATGAATTGTTTTTATTTATAAGTGTCAATGGGTTTTTGTTTCTGCTCTGAAGGATTGATTAGTACAAATGGCAATTCCAGTATTCCCTGCGCTTTTTGTAACAATGTAAATTGTTCTTTGGAATATTTATTAACATTTCAGAAATGTGTTTCTGTTTAACTTAAAATATTAAGATGTTGTCTAAACAAACAGAAGAATCTGTTGTTTGTAATTTTCAGTTTGTAAAAGGTGTTTTTATTCTGTGTATAAAGGTAATTATAAAAGAAATTGACTTTCTATTTTGTTCTGTGATCAGAACAATGACATGAACCAATGAAGGAAGGACAGTAAGAAAGACAGTAGTTTATAAATTCTGTACACAAAGATTGTAGAAACGTTCACTTGTAGACATTGACTGTCACACCTAAATGAACTGACTTAAGTTTACATTTTTTCACCATGAAAACCTTTGCAGAAGCAGAGGGCCTCATTGTTTACCCAGTAACGGATAAATGTGTAACGATTCAATCTCAAACCTGTAGCGAGGGTCATTGGAGGACTTGGAGGCAAAGTTTCAGTGTAATATTTTAATATTGTTGTTGAATCACGTTTTTTTCATTAACACAATCAGCACAGGAAAGTGAGGAAGACGTGACTGTCACTTGGTTGCAATCTGAATCTTCACCACTAGATGCCACTACATCTTGGACACTGAAGGACAACAGAACAAAATGACTGAAGCCCGAGAACAGAAGAGCTCTGGGAACGGATCGACACACATGCCTGAGCGTGCGGAAGTTTGATATTTATTACTCCGTTCATTAAAAAATGAACTAAACTGATGAACAGTTAAACAAAATAAAAGTAAGTTGGAAAAGGTATTTACAAGGTCCATTTCACACAAGGCTGCACCCACTCCTCGTTTTGGCTGCTCTGTGTCTCACCTGAGGCTGTGGCCCTCATTGGTTCTTAGGTTTCAGCTCCTTGCGAGCACGAGACGACATGAATCTGAAAAAGAGTGCGGGCCAGAGTGCGCGGAGGTAGATGGCCAGCGTGGGCACGAGTCCTGCCAGAACCACATCTTTGCTCTTTCCACGGACAGACTTCAGAACCGCCTGAGCCACGGTCCCGGGGTCCCAGCCAGCAGCTGTGGTCTTATCCAGAACTGAAGGCAGAACGGGAGCAGAGGAACATGTGTGGGAAACTGGTGTTGATGTTTTCAGGAAGTCGATGGTCGGTAGTTCCTAATGTTAATGAGTTTTATTTGAAGTTGTAATGTTTCCAAAAGAGATGTATTCTCCTACGTCTATTGTCATTTGTACGTGCTACAATAAAACTGAGAGCACTGCTGCTAATCAGAAAAAATACACACTGAAAAACACTATATTCATACTACGTGAGAAAAGAGAATATACACTGTACACAATGCAACTTCAATGTATTTACATCTGAATCATTCAAGGGTTTTAATGTTTTAATTGAATTTGCAGACTATTATTGTGTTAGTAAATAGTCAACAAAAACACAGACTTCATGATGGCTTATAGTAAATAGTTTTCTTGCCATTACCTCCGTACTTGGAACCGTCTCCCGTGACAGCGTTCACCGATAAGTTGGTGCGGATGTACCCGGGACTGATGACGGTCACTGGAATGCCGTAGCGTTCGACCTCGGCCCGCAAACAGTCAAAGTAAGCCTGGGTGGCGTGTTTAGAGGCGGCATCTGACCACGGGAAAAAATCCTGCTTCATGTCCAGGTAATATGACGGTTCTGTTGTGCGTAAAGTAAAGAAGTCAATGAAACTCACAAGCCGATCTGTAGGGAATGGCGATCTTTCCCTGAACACTGCTGATCACGACAATATGGCCGCAGCGCCGACCAACCATGGAGGGCAGGAGAGCTGTGAATGGAACAGGTTTGATTAGACGTCATCTTTGTCCATCTGTACAAAGTCTAAGAATCGTCTTTACCATCTTCAGTAGGAAACAACAGATACAATGTAAACAGTTAATCATCTTCATGCGCTTGTTGCGGTTACGGGTGGGGGTCCCAGCTGTCAGCGGGCGGACAGCGGGGTACAACCTGGATGAGTCAGCAGCTCATCACAGGGACACATGAAGGACACACAGACAGTCACACCTATGGGCAATTTGGAGCGACCAATTCACCTCATGCCTGCGTCATGCTTTTGGAGGGGGGAGGACGCCGGGGAACACAGAGGCTTTCAGGAAATGACCCCTCCCCAGTGTGATCTTACCTTGAGTCAGAGCTACAGGCCCAAAGTAATTTGTTTCCATGACATCTCGGTGAACTGAAAGGTGGGTGCGCAGTATTTCGCCACGGTAACTAATTCCAGCGTTATTGATGAGGACATCAACATGTCCATGACACTTCAAGATGTCTGCAGCAGCTCCGTCCACAGAGTCCGTGTCCGCCAGGTCGAAGGTGACAACGCTGGGAGCAAATGTCTGAGGGTTGAACGGAGCACAGCTGTAATCTGTAATCTAGTAGGTAATACAACCAGCTGACATGTCCAATGTCTTTAAATTTTAAGAGATTTAAGAAGTTAAAGTCAGCTGTTAATACACAAGTTAATAACGACATAATACGGAATGTTTTGAACTTTGCCAATGAACCTGTTTCAGGTGTTGTTAAAGAGACAATAAGTTGGAATGTATCACAGTTGGGATCTGTGTGTGCGAAGGTACCTGCTGCTGGTCCGCTGAGCTTCTCCTCAGCTCCTCAACCACCTCCTGCAGGCGAGCTGCATCCCGTCCACACAGCACAAGTCGAGCTCCTGCAGCATGGAAGAGCCGCGCGCACTCTACAACACACATATGCATACTCAGCTCTGTGCTGCTGAGATCTACAACCCTTGTGGTACTCAAGATCAAGATCACGCTTTCAAGGTCTTGTCTTGGAATCGACTGTATTTTTACGCAGCCTTGCCTCGGACAAACTGGACTTGTTCGGGTCTGACCACAGCCGACTTTTTCTTTTGTAACTGCAACTCGGTGTGGAATTCAACTCGAGCCCTTTTCATTTCAAAGAAGCTACGCTTGTTTTACGGGTTATAGATACTGGATACAAACATACGTAGGCAATGAACATTAGTTTGTAGTGTAGTGTTTTTTCCTCGCCTTCGTTACCAGGAGCTGTTCATGTGACTACTGGGTTTAGAACTGGGTCAGTTTGCTGAGCATCAGATTAGTTTGGTCTCGCCCCCTTTCAGTCTTGGTCTTGTCTTGGTCATCGTTGGCTCTGGTCTCGCTCTCGGGTCGCGTAGTCTTGGCATGTGCACCTAGATGCAAGTGAAGAAGGCCGACCTTTTCCTAGTCCAGAGCTGGCGCCTGTGATGACGACCACAGCCCCTTGCAGATCAGCTCCTGGTCTGAGTCGGACGAGTCGACGGTACAACAGCAGGATTCCCACACTGACAAACAGCAGCGTCCCTCCTCCCACAACTCTCTCCATGGTTGATGATCCCTTCCTCTACAGCGACTTATGGACACAAGGACAAATATCAACTCGGGAAGATGATACTGAAACAACGGTTTTCGTGTGGAGTCACAGACAATCATGACAATCATGAAATCCATCACATAGTCTGATCCTAATAGTGGTTTGTCAGGGGAAAACATCCAACATATCAACAGTTCACCATTTAATCCACTGTTGAAGTATACAGACTTTATCTGAAAGGGCAGGAATAAAATTTAAATGAATTAACATAAAATTAAAAAATAATGGATATGTATCACTCGGGTCACATCACCCTATGAAAAATGTCAATACATTTCATGTCTGTCACAGCAACAATACATTATAATACCCTCTCTGTTATATATTCAGTGTAACCGAACACTGCAGCGGTAGAATTTATAACTTTGTCTTGACCTGTTACATTTTAAAGCCTAAAGTTGCCTAGAAAGTGAACCTGATACAGTATGAGCTGCAGTCCCACCAGCAGCAGGGAGCGACAGACGTTAGCTTGCTACGACTGATGCTACTATTGTTAGCAGACCTTTACCAGTAATTTACCGGAGAAACACACACTAACAATACACGCATACCACACGTATTGGACA
>CAAKHB010007606.1:4236-16992 GCA_901007665.1 Aeoliscus strigatus | reverse complement strand
CATACCACACGTATTGGACACGTATTGTCCTCTTCTACGATAGGTGATCAGAAGCACGACTTTCTCAGCTGCCTTGTTTAACGGAACAGATTTACAAGAGTACATTTAACTTCCGGGTATGTTTTCCGCACGGAATTATGGGAGTTGAAGTTTAGCCCCGCTTGAACGCTTCTCTTCTGAATGGTGTACAGTGTAGGAAAACAAATACTAATTTGTAATTTGTTCTTATGGTGCGTTCCAATTGTTTCCAATGTTCAATGTTAAGTGGTTACTCATGATAACGCAATTTCTGGGTTGTTTACGTTCCAATTTCATCGCATAATAAAGCAGTTCTGTGTGTATGAGTTACATAAAACATACATAAAAGTAAATCACCGCTTACACAGCCAACATGAGACTGAGACAATGACAAAAGTATGACAGTGGCTCTCAACGTCTAACTATACTTCAGTGCTGTATGCACGGTTTGTGTACAAAAATCCACAGGACCTTGTTTCAAAATCACTATCTCTGTTCGTATCAGAGATCAGAAACATTGCAATGAAGAGAAACTTCAACATTTACAGAATTGTAAATGGATTGAAAATATGACAGAAATAGCGTCATACGAAGTTATTAGGGACAGTCAATGATGGGGAAGATGAGGAAGATTGAGGGAGGGGGGGCTATGGGACCGTTTCTTCAGTCCAAGCCTGTAAGAATAACTTGAAATGAATTGAGGAGGTGGTGTAGCTGTGACTGAATATTGTGTGAATTACTCTGTATTGTCTGTATACGTAGGTACCATGAACAAGGGACCCCCTGTCGCCCCACACAATGGAACTGTGTTAAAGCTTAAGTGTTAAACAAACAAATACATTTTTCATAACAAAATTAACAGCCGTCAAAGCTCTTCACAGAAACTCGTTTCCAAGATATTTAATTTCTGGTCCACCGTTTGAGGGATATTTGTGTTTATTTTATGTCCAAACATACCAATGGTTTAATGTCTTGCCAAGAAAGACATGAAAACTGCCAATGATTTTTTTTCTCCCGACTCCATCATTCATTTCCATTTGTGCCTGTTGCCAGTAACACCAGTCCACATGTGACTTCACTTCAATTACCACTGACGCCGGGTGTTAATGTACTTCATGAGGAGCACTGATTGCTTTCCGCGTTTCAAAATATCCAACCACAAACATCGTTCACACCAAAGACAACGTGCACAAACACGGTCTGAAATAAACTAGCTCCTGTTTTCATGACATCATGTATAATCCATTTAATGACAAAAAAGTAAAATAAAATACAGAAAAGTGAGTTTCCAATATCCTAATGTTTAATGAAAGGGTGATGTACTGATCAGCAAGAAAGGGTACAGTAAAACTACGAGGGAAAGGATAAAGCTGGTAATCGTGTGTGCCCTTCTCAACCACAAAATGATTCAGTCCAGAGGAGCTGCTGCTGAACTCTCGTGCACGAGCCTCTTGTGTGTCGGGGATGCAGGTGGAGGGCGCAGGGGCGGGCGAAGGCGCAAGGGTACTATACAGATAAGTGTGCTGTCACACAGTAAGTAAGGGAAACAAAAAAGGAAAAACAATTCCATCTAGTTTTAACTATATCCCTCTGATCAAAGTTCAAAATGGCGGCAGCCACCACACGAGTGGAGCTAACTGCTGGGTCTGGTCAAAACTGCCGTTCTTCTTACACCTGGATGTGGATAGGGTTTTTTTTAATTATTGTTTTCCTTTTTATCTGTTGGTTCTTAAACCCTCCTCAGAGTGCGCTCATACCACATAGAGTTCATAGATCTTCTTGGCGCAATACGCAAGGGCAGCCAGTGCTATCGTATTATGGAGTCTCTTTCTGTGGATGTCATCCCTGCGTACCAACACCACAGGCGTGGAGGAGGTGAGTGTATGCAGGGGCAGCCGTGAGAGTTTTTGGCTGTCATATTCCACCTGGTACTTGCAGCAGGGGTCAAACTGCCATGAAATCCCGTAGAGGGCAGCACAGGCAACGCTGAAAGCGCCAGCAGGCAATGCCACATAGCGCGAGTATTCGGGTGGCATTGAAAGCGGTGTCAGGAGGCAAGCAGCACCTGACAACACAGCCGTCTTGTGCAGGCAGTTGCCCACTGTAATCCACCGGGCCGTCTCATCTCCAATGCGTGTGGGCTCAATGACGATGTATTTATACTGGGCCTCCAGTGCCTGCTCCAGCTCGTATTCAAACTGGTCCTGTGCATTCTCCCCATTGTAGATCTCATGCACAATATAGCAGTCGGTCGCTGCCATCACTCCCCTGTGCAGAGAGAGGAAAAGTCATCTGAGACTGGTGTACTTAACTTGGTCTAACAAACTTGTCATCTGTTGCTATGGAATTGCCCTGGAACAGATACAATCACAATCTCACCCAAATTAAATGGTCACAGGGTTGATAAGGTCATAGAACTTGAATTTTGTAACATATGTAAAATATATTCTGGTTTTGTCATTTGTCCCCCATTTGGAATCAGCACAACCAAGAAATAAATATCCTGAGAGAAATGTCCTGAGGGATTAATATCCCATTTAATCTAAATCATTATTTAAAACTATATAACAGAACTGTCCTCTGACAGCAGAATGCCTCAGTAATCCCAAATTCAAAACAAGCACATTTATTTGGAAAAAACGTACTTCTTTCAAATGACAGTTTTTGTGAATGTTTCAATAGTTACACTTGCTTTGCAGCTTCTGGATTTGATATGTGTTATATACACATTTGTCTGTGTCAAGTAGTACCCTACAATAATTAATAATGGCTTCGTGTTTGGTCTAGTACAACTAATTGTTCGGTGAAATGTCAATAACGCATTGTTTTTTATTTACAGAAACACGATGACGCATATAAACTTCACCCGATTAATCTCTAACTGGAGTTGAGTAATCTAACTTTTTTTTTCTCCTGCAAATGGATGCTACAAAAACCGTGGACAGGTGTCAACACTGAGGCCTCGCCGATCACGTTGACATGGCAGCAACAAACCTGGACGTATTTGGTACAAAGTCATCGGGCCCATCGGCTCGAGAGAAAAAAACAATTTCATTTCCCGTTTTCTACATCTCATTAAGCATTTGAAGAATCGGCGAGCAAGGAGACACGATGTGCCAGTAGGCTAATAAGATAACGCAGGCTAACTCGGAACAAAGTTGCATGACTGTCCAGCTAACTTAAGGACCGTTTTATTTCTAGAACAGGTCGGTAAAACCTGAGGGGCAACACACAGCAGAGCAGGTACATGTTCAGCCTAGGACCGGTGCTATAGCACATCTGGTTTTGCGCCAACGCGCAACTGAAAGCAACTTTCCCAGCATTTGATCGGTTCATGTGAAATAATCAAAACATCACATGAGACGCTAGTTTGTTTCCTTGCTAACGCTACCTAGCTGCACACGTTAGCAAGATACTGCTAGCTAGCTAACCATTGGGCAAAATGTCGCCTTGTCGTGCTGGTGTCGACTTCAAATTCGAGGCGGCGTACACATTCAGGACCTAGCGAGTGGTGACACAGACAAAATGTTGTGTCATATTAAATAATTTTCGTTTAATGGCCAAGATGAGGAGTAACTGACCTCTCCCTGCTTACTGGGACACCGCGCCTCCTTCCCAGCGACGCCATGTTGGAGATACAACCGTGATTGCAGCTGACGCATGAGCACACTTGGCCTTATGGGTAATGTAGTTTTTATGCAAGGTAGACTCGGTTTGTGAAAGCAAATGCGTACTCCAAGTTCCATAGTGCCTTCGAGACAGGGTACCTGCTGTACGTGTATTATGGCACATGTAAGTTTGAGAGGTCAATATATTCAGAGACCTTAAAGGCCATGTGACTGACCTGCCCAACGACAGTTAGGTAAGCTTATCTCTGTATGCACTTTACTACTCTTTAATGTTGACATTTCTGGAACTTGCTGAATTGCCATTTATTAAAATTGTTTAGTACCTGTCTATTGAACGCACATGTACAATAAATATTTCAGAGTTCAAAGGGAATTTCTTTTGGGAAACCATTAGATAAATATCTATCTATGTATCTGTCCTATCCTGTCCTGAATTACATACAGTACACTACGGTGACAGTGTACTGCATGTGAAACTGTATGTAATCTGTTGCAGTGAGATATTGTGGATAAAAGATTTGTGTTTGCTTGTTGTGTTCTTTCCCACGTCATGTCCTCGCACAGTGTCTGTGTGTATGCACAGTGCACTGACGGTCAGCAGGGTGTAACCCGAAGCTTTGGATGTAACAACTGTAATGGGCATGTTTAGGACGTGAGAACAGCTGAAAACAGTCGCCATGCCAATGACGACCACTGGTACCACTTTACAATCCAATGAGTCATTAATACGAAACAACAGACTATACATATTAGAAGTATTCTTTGTCCACTTGAATTAAATTTTTTTTTAAACTTCAGAATATGACATAGGCTAACATTTTAAGATGGTGACGATATTTATAATACATATTATACAAAATGTGCTCACAATGACATGAGGTTTTGAGTATTTTATTTATTCATAGACAACAAGATCCAACAAAAAAGTATCAAGCACAAAACTTTATGAGAAAGACTGGTACATTTTTGTATGTAGTTGAGCCACCTGCTCAAAACTGTTAAATCAGATATTTGTTTCCTTTCAAGGAAATAACACAAACATAAAAACACAGTGAATGAAATAATATCTTGGCCTTATCTAAGAACTACCACTGGCAGTTCCTCCGACTGCAGCAGAAAATGTGCTTTGCATTTTGATCTCACCTGCCAGAGTATGTTGAGTTTCCTGAGGTATTAATTTTCCTCAGAGTGTGAGATTGTCAACAGCAATTGCACCTAAAAGGCGGAAAACCACAGTGAACAAGTTTCAGGAACCTTTTCATAGCATCTTTAGCGCGGTCATCACTTGTCTGAAGAGGCAGTACGGGCAGGTTAGTAGAAAATTCCATTAAAAGAGACGTGGAAAACCTGTGTGCGAGATTTAGTCCTGAATCAAACAACAATGTAGACTTCATAGAATAAAATGCCCTGAATACAGCAGCACTGTTTGAAGCTGGTTGATTCATCACATGGATCTCTTTCATGCTCAACAGGCAGAATGAATAAAACAATGGGGTTTGTCTTTAAGCTTCATATGAATTGCCTTTCCAGAGTAAGTCTGTGTTCTTTGGTTGTAATTCAAGATTTCTTGTATATTCATGGCTCCAGGAATGGACACTACTCTAATACTGAAACCAAATTAAAGAGGCCAATTTACACATTCGATCACTTCCTTTTTCATTTCTGTCTGCTGTTATTACTTGAGTCAAACTCACAATATGTCCATTATACTAGTGTTTGATGTTGTTAGCATATTGCTGTTAATGTAGTGCGCAGCTAATGTTGCTGCTGCTACCCGTGAAGGGATTTGTGGACACTGATGGTCAGTGAGGCAGAAATGTAGACAGACGAGCTGTGAGCTGTTTGCTCAGGCCTGAGTGAACTGAACCGTCAGAGCAGATCGGACTTTTAGGGAGGCCGGGCACAAAGAGACAAAGCTAAAACAAAGCATTCCTGGCAGAGGTAGAATAAAGGAGCTTCAGTACGAGGGATAAACTGTGCAGTGTTTTGGGGGTTTTTGTTTTTAGCATTGCAGCTTGTAAACCAACTCTGTACATGCACAAAATAAAACCATGAACCTGTGAATGAGATTATTATGGCCACTTTCAGGAATTCAAATCACTTCAAATCACCATTATTTTTTAAGGACCCACAATACTAAATATTTACCTTTATGTAACTCCCTAGAAAACAAAAGCATTTTTTAAAAATCTTTTTAAGATGCTTTTACCAAGTTATTATTATTATGGCCCCATGAAACATGATTGAAGAGGAAAGAAAAGAAAAGGTCTATCAAAAGTGGGACTGAGGTGAAATACAAAAGTCATCATCACCGTGTGCCAGTGAAGCAAGATTGGTTCCAGTCCAATCCACAGAGGAAAAAGATAGCAGGGTCACACGTCTCATTCCGACGTGCAACCAGTGAGTCTGAAGGAGGACGGAAGCACACAAACCCACATGTGACTCCCATGTTATGGTAGTTTATGCCAAACCCTTCCTCCCAGCCACTGATGACATCACACCCTGAAGATTTCCATCTTGAGGTCCTTCAGCTTTGGTTTCTGGCTTCTATCACCAGAAGCTGATAAATTCCTATGTCTGGTGAATTTTATGGACTGAGTTCAGCCAGTCAGCAGGAGCGCTGAGGAGTCTTACTGTGAGATCAGTCACCCATTGTTGTGTCTAACAATACCAGGAAGGTCCTCCTTTTTTTGTGCATCAGCCATATTTCTCTCCAGGGAGTCTTGTCGTCATCATCCTCCTCCTCGCCTCTTTCGGTTGCCATGTAGGGTCATTGATAAATATGTTCAAAGTACTGAGGTTGAGGGTTCTCTTTGACATATTTCTGAATGTACCAGCAGGTCAGATGAGCTTTCAGATCCTCTTCCACTACAAAATCCATGGCTGCCTGCCAGCGACAGAAGCACAATGTCCCATCTGAATACTTATCTGTCAGCATCGAACAATGTAGCTCAAGTACTTCATCATAACTGACATGAACAGCATTCAACTCATTGATATTCATCTTTATGAGAGTGTTACCTTGGCCAGGTGCTTGGCAATTCCCCTCCCTCTGTAAGCATCTGGAACTTCAGTGTGTTGCAAGTCCACTGTCTTCTTCCCGACGTATTCATACAGAAGCACCGCGCGATCATGAGACCCTGAGGGGAGTCAGAAGTTGTTGACATGAACTACTTGACCCCGACCTGCTGGGGGGGGGGGGGCTAATTATACCTTTGAAATGCAACAATCAGAAGGAATTTGACCTCGCTAAGTTATTGATACGTTGGTAGTTTACAATCTGCACGTACAACCACAACCTGAGTGCAAAATGATGCAAGGAGCAAGATCAGCCAATCACATCACAACAGGGACAAGAACCGTTCTGTTCCTGAGCCATTTCTTTCTGAAAATCACCTGGCCAGGTGTGGACCAGTGCTTGAGGCTATGCAGGGTGTAATGAAGTGATTAAAGTAGCCATCCCCTCTGCAGCCCCACCTCTCTGGAATGTCCTCGGTGACCACCTGAGGGCCCAGAACAGATACTTTCACAGAAAGCTCTTAAAACTTTTTTTTTCCCCATCGTCCTGCTTGTTGGCTTTAGGATTCACTTTGTGTCTATTTGATTGTGTGTTCCGTAACGTGTCCTGCTTTGCATCAGCTGGCATCGTAGAGTGTATTTAAAGTAAAGGATTATTAATATGCCATGACAAAACAAATAAACAACAGAAACTCAGCTGGACATAGTCACAGTATCTAGTGAATGGACCATCACCTTAGAAATTAGGAATCATAGTTCTGTGACTTAACACAAATTGTGTGTGTGTGTGTGTGTGTGTTTCAGGAAGAGCAGACAGAATGCTAACAATCACCGACTCTCTGACGTGAAACCTGTTGGGTTGTTGTTGTTTTTTCCCACTGAGACGCATACTTGTTAGCAGGAAACTAGCCAACAAAAACAAGGCTGGTGAAAGTTGTCAGTTTGTCCGTTTCTTCCATCGAACCCTGTCGACAGTGACCTGGGTCCAACTACTGGTCAAATTCAGTCGCGTCACCGCAGTGATGTGGACTCGGTGAAATGGCACCAGGGGCTATCGATGAAGACACCGCGGAGATGTTAGCAAGGAACAGCTCCGAGCTAGCTTTAGCATTGCTAGTGTGCTACTGTTTCCACTTTGGACGTACCATTGAGTCTTATGACAAACTGCCTCCGCTTTTTATCGTGCTCCACCTGGATCTGAGAGTTGCTGGCGTCGAAGGCATTCGCTTGAGCTGCCTGAGCCATAATAGTTGGATAGCGTCTACGACGGCCGCTGTGCTACTCTTCAGCTTGGCTAACCAGAAATGGCTACAAGAAGAAATGATGGAAACACTTCGAGCAAAACACTCAATAGCAAGGAAATCAGCTGGAAGGTCACGTGACGCGCAGAGCCAATCAGCGCCGGCGGTGTCAGAGCCGAGGAAGGAACATGGCGCAGGCGCCAGAGGTCAGAGGAGAGCAGTATGTTCATCCTCAAATAGGGAGAACCGTAGAATGTTTCCCAAGGCAAGTAATGTACTGATTTCAAACATATGGAATTATAAAGACGTTTGGTTTCTGACAGTGAAAGGAGGAAAACTCTGCAGACTTTTTCAGTGAATGAACAAACTGAATTAAAACATGAAACACTAAAGACATTTGGTTTTATCTTTACATGAAACTAGAACTGGAAAAAAATCAATTTTCTGTCATTTCTGGATGAACAAACTTGGGGTTTTTACTTTCTGGAACCAGGACCTGCTGACTCATGAGAGGAACTCTGCAGTGTTTTCACCTAACATGAAACAAAGAGAACAACAACGTCTTTACAGTTTCAGATTTTGGAATTCAGTTCATCAGAAACAGTACATTTAAGAAAATCCCTCATTTCAGCTTCAACACATTCATTCATCTTCTTCCCATTAGGGGCTGCTGTTGTGTTGGCGCTGATCCCAGCTGTCAACGTGTCGCCAGCTCATCTTGGGACAGACAACATTTCACACACACTCAGCATGCTTTTGTCTTACCCCCTGTACAACAATTGAAAATAAAATTACACAGGAAAGTACTGCAAATAGTATTGCACGTGATTGAGCATATGTGTGTTAACCAGTGTTGGGGAGTAACTAGTTACATGTAACATGTGTTACGGAATTTAATAGTGAGAAGGAGAACAGCACACACTGCAGATTTTTTTTGAAGGTGCTGGCAATGGAGCAGGCAACTTTAAAAAGGAGGGTAATGCCACACATTCAGCTCCAAGTGCAAAATACTTTTATTTACACGTTTCGTCACGGAGCCTTTGTCAAGGTTAATGATGTTTTATTATAATTAATGTGTTCTTGACTGCTGTTGTAAATTCAACACTAATACATCTGAACATTTGAAGCGGTCACGTTCAATTCAGATTCATTCTTTGAAGCTGAACAGGACGTGCAGTGTGAACACAGCCCCCGTGATCACGGGTTTGACAGGTCAGGTTAGGTCACTCTACTCAGATCAGCGACGACTGTCACTGAAACTAACACACCGCCATCAACTGGGTTTCATATGAGCTCATGCGTTGCTCATTGCTGTTTTGATGCTGTAAAATAAAAATAAACTTTGCAGTTTATTCCGACACAACAAGTGAGGATGTCAAGTTCACTAAAATGACTGGTAATCCCGTTAAGCTGTTGGCCTAATCCCACAAAACTCTAATGAAGTTTGTCAACTCTATTGCAGGGTTACATATGTGTAACACTTCTACACGCACCCGTCTGCAATTTGTTCTGGCTGCATTTTGCATTTTGCATTTTTTTGAGTGAGAGGGAACGTTCATCAGAGGACTGAATCAACAGCCTGAATCTTTCAGAATTAATTGTCATTGAATTTATTTTATCTGAATCACCAGGAATGATGTCCAAGGCACCGTAAGTACAATTTAAAATGCAATGTGACTTTCTCTGAGAAGAGTAACATCAGTAAGAACAAAAATTCAACATAAAAACACCTGGAATGGTGTGTCACTGTACCGTCTTTTTTATCGTGTTATTTCCAGTCGGTGGCCTGAGACGCTGGTCAACACTAAGACCAGCAAACCTGCACTGAAGAAGGGAGGAAAGGTGCGTTCACTTTTCAGTCAATACTCTTCTCAATTCATTTTCCGATTCTTGTCGTGATGTATATTTAAATACGGCACAGTTCTAACTATTATTTTACAATGAGAATGATAACAATATCCTTTAGTTACGTTGCCCCTTTAAAGAAAGAAACATTGTTCCTTTATAAGAAACAAACCAGTTTTTAAATGAGCACAATACAACCACAACTCAATTAAAAGCAATTTTTTTACAGTTTTAAACAATAAAATTCAAAATTTAGAACTATAAAAACTGACACATTTCAGGGGAAAGAGAGAGGAGAGCGACAATATCTTTTTGTTGTACCCTGAAAAAGGCAAAAAATGTCCTTGTCAAATGTCTTATTTTCTGCAGAAAATACTTGTGTTTGTAAGTAACATCTGTACCATCAAACAAAAGTCACGTATGAGTGTATATGTCGTGTTTTTCCTGCTTTGTATAACATTTTTTAGGCTTCAGGGTAATGTTAAGAAATACAGAACTGTGACATATTTGGTGGTGGTATATTACAAGTAGCAGAAGCATATATGTGTTTGACGATGTTTTAAAGTATAGAAATGATAGGATGATTCAACATGGACAATGTCTGCAGTGTTTTAGTCGGATGTAAAGAGGTGGGATCTGCACAAGTCGCTAAGTCAGGAGTCTTCAGTCCTCTAATTGATTTCTTTGTCATGTGGTCGAGCCACAGATTGATGTCCTCTGCAGTTGGTGTGCCGCCATCTCCAGGGGTCGACAGACAGCCTCGATCTCATGGCTTTGCAGTGCTCAACTGTGTTTAACTTTCTGCTAATGTGTGTGTGTGTGTGTGTGTGTGTGTGTGTCCATGATCACAGTTGGTCAGATGGCACTTAAGCAAATTAAGAGATCTTGTTGCGGATTAAAAAGGTACTTGCCAGTGGCGATCGGATTGAATGTGTCAAAGAGTCCACTTTGGGCTGGGAGGTGAGGAGGAGCTGATTAGTGGGACGTTTCACACCAGTTCCCCTCAAACTGAAGAACTCACCTTCTATTTTCTTACACTTTGTTTCTGTCTGTCTCTCTCTCTCTCTCTCTAACTCACAAAAAGGACCAGGCAGCATTAACGTTTCCTCTGTCGAGCAGAAGTAAACAGGCTGGCAGTAGTGAACCCAGTGGTACTAGTGGACGGAGCATCAGCAGCAGGAGCAATGACCCCGGCGCTAAAGCGAGAGGCAGTTTGAAAAGAGGCGTCGTCAGTGGGCACCAGGGGGCCCGTCAAACAGCTCAGTCAGCCAGAGCAGCGTTACGCCTCTGCAGCAGCCAGAGCTTTTCTTCCCTCCACACGTCGTCTCTTACTGCTGCTCCGTTCACCAGAAACAGCCGCTCCCTCACCAGACTTGACCAAAGATCCATCAAAGATGGTAATTTCATTCCCATTTGTTTGATGTGTGTGTGTGTGTGTGTGTGTGTGATATTTAGATTATGTGTATGTCATTAAAATTCAAGCTGATAGTGACTAGACTATGACGCGTCCATGTACTAATAATACGATTTCTTTTATCCAAAAAAACCCCAACAAACTACTGGCATGTAACTTTAAACATGTTTTTTAATGATGGAAAAAATAATAAACTAATAATAATATTTGATGTTTCTGAAGCAGACTTTGACTGTTTGAAAGGACAAACCTCCAAAAGGAAAGTTCTGAGTTGTAGTCAGCTGACTTCCTCGAACCAGGAGATCAGGTTTGTTACATGACTTTTGTCTTCAATCTTCAAGTTGTTTTGTGAAAGTCAAACCTGCACCACACAAATGACTCAGAGGTTGTTGATTGGCTGTGTAATAAGTGGGTTTTGTTGATCGGTTTGTCTTTTTTTCAAGGGACAGACGCGCGTCCGAGTCACTGCACTTGTCTTCTGCTTCAGTTTCTACAACTGCAAGTCTCAACAAATGCAATAACGTAAAGAAACAGGTACTGCTAGAACATTTCTCCTCATGATAGTTCCTTGTAATCCGTGATTCAGCAAAAGTAAATGAATAAGACAACTGCTTTGTAAATGCACAGCAGATGTTACCTTCTTGTTAATAAGGTTTGTGTGTGTGTGTGTGTGTGTGTGTGTGTGTGTGTGTGTGTGTGTGTGTGTGTGTGTGTGTGTGTGAGGAAGGAATTTTAATTGAACATGTTTATGAAGGAGAGCAGTGTAAGGACCAGAATTTCTGTCATTGTACAGACCAAAGATGGCGCAAACACGTTCTGCGCAATGACTTCTGGGATCAGACGCAACTGGGTCCAAACAGTGTTCAAGAACGTGAGGCCTTCCCTCGCACCTGATGTCACCAGGTCAACAGATTTAAACATGATGTACGACTGGGACCAGAAATCATAGCTTTAGAGATTAGATTTGGAACTGTTTTGTACCGTCTTCTTACAGTTTCCCTTTGGAACAAAAGACTGACGCTGTGTGTGAAGCTGATCCCCAAAGTGCCGAACACACTCATCAACAGGACAAGGAAGAACAGGAGTTCAGACTAGAGCTGGAGACAGAGAAAAGCTTCGCTGACAGAAGTTCTGCATCATCTTCTCATCGGTCCTCCAACACCTCCAGCTCCATCTCTTGTTCTCCCATTAATCCTCCACAGCAGGCAGACGAGGAACATTGTCAGAGTCCAGTTCTTGTTGGAACCACGCAGACTGGTGAGACTGATGGAATGAAATAACTTGTGTTTGGCCTCAGTATTCTTTTACATACTCTGGATACCACATAGGTTTGAATGTGTCTGTTGTGTGGGACAGATGTACCGTTGTGTGATGACGGAGCTGCATCCCCGCTGCTGCTGCTAAATGACAAACATTCTAACGTGCAAGGTCAAACCACGACAATAAGTGAGGAGCTGCACGTGTCAAACTCCACCGCAAGAGACATGGAGCCTTGTGAGCAGCAAACAGACAAACACAGCAAAGAGGTGAGTGTGTGTGTGTGTGTGTGTGTGTGTGTGTGTGTGTGTGTGTGTGTGTGTGTGTGTTGGGA